>JAUOBV010568750.1:0-16303 GCA_032360425.1 Rubia occidens | reverse complement strand
GCTTAAGGAAGCTAAAACCATATCTAACTAAAATAATATTTTCTAATCCAAATTTGGCCAATCTAATTTCGGCTATAATAATCCACAACCTGGCCGTGCTAATCTCCAAGAAGCAATCTTCAAAATCTGACCATGATAAACCTATATCTCAGCTGCCTCCTCATTAAAAATCAATAAAAAAATATTACCTTATCTAATCTTACCAAATATAATTCTAATCAGAATAAAAGGTAATTTTCGAGAAACCCTAATGGACTGATTTACTCGGAATTAATGAACTTTTCAGAAGCCCACACGGCTGAGTTATTGGACTAAAATAAAATAATGTTACAATGATCACACTACCTCATTAAAAAATCCAATGGAAAAAAGAGTATAGCGTTCTTCATAATGTCTTCAATTAATCAACAAGCTTGAATAAGTAATCCAAGACTTAACCGACTCTTTCACTAATTCTTCATCATGAAGTTGATCCATCAAAGCATTCAATTCCCTTTTGATATTCGTATCACGACCTTCATGCATACACTCACATGGCCGAGGACTCTCCTTCCAACAAATACCCCAGCGAACACTCCCAGGGGGACACACAAGCCTAGCACCATACATGACACATGTAATTAAGGTGTATGAAAACATAGGATATTTAACATGCATTTCATAAGAACGTAAATATTAAATTAAAAATGATATTCATAAGCATAAAAGGATAGGGAGATTTAGAATCTCAAAAAACATATACAAAATAATGAATACAAATTAGATCCCTAGGCAAATAAACCACTCCCTAAGCATTGAACTCAATTTTAAACCACTCCCTAAGCATTGAACTCAATGTCCTACGAAGATTAAAAGAAGAGAGAAGGATTAACCCTTCTCTCTACCTACACTTAGATAGTAGGAGAATAGAAATTACAACTAATGAAATTCTCTTTCTAACTTATTAAACCCTAATAGACATAGGCTCTTTATACAGTAGGTAGGAAATGGGCTTTAAAGAGGCCCAAAAACTAGAGAAGCCTTAGGCTAAGTAGCAGCACGGGTTGTGCAATATAGGAGCCTAAGCAATAGTGCAAGAACTGCCAGATGGATGGGGTTTCCTAACCTTCTGAGTGACGCGGCCGTACAAATCCCTGCAGAACGCTGGCTGGAAGGGTGATTCGGTTGTATAAATAATGTGGCCAGTGTAGATCCGTGTGGGCTACAGGATGGAGCTGAACTTTCCTCTTTCTGATGATGCGATCGTGCAAATAATTACGGGTTACCGACTAGATCTTTGAACCTGGTTCTTTGATGTGCATGCATTGTGCTAAAAGACACGGCCCACGCAAATACTTAGTCATCTGAGCCAGCAAAATGGCACAAGTCATGCAAAAGCACACAACCCACACCCTTACTTAGCTGCACCATCATATTAGTTAGCAGGGGCTGTGTAGAAGGGCATGACCATGCCAGTCTTCAAACTTGTCCGGGCTTCAACTCTTTTCTATTTACGCATATCCATCTACTACCATGATTAAGCACATGGCATTTTGTCTACTACCATCCTTGCAAATGGCCTTCAAATGGCCTTCAAATATCTACTATGATTCTTATGAATGGCCTTCTACTCCGAAGTGCTTACGAGTGATCTACAATGAAGCTAACAAAATAGGATCTAGATGCTCATAACAAAATAGCATCCATTAGGTCGAAATAAATCTACAAAACGAGGAATTTATGAGCGAAAACCAACAAAGGCTCTCTATACCCCTTATGATGTAAACCAAAATAAACCTAGAAATAAACCATAAAAATATACTAATAAGTGTGTTAAATGCATTGTTTAACACATGCTTCTAGGCACATATCAGTTCTCCCACGCTTAAACCTTTACTCGTTATCGAGTAAACAAGAATGAGCAAAGATCTAAGTGGAACATAGCATGCAAAGATTTCCCCAAGACATTCAACAATTACTCCTACACTACCCTAGTTCCCCCAAAATTTTATGTATCTCTCAACTCTCACTTCCTTAAGAAGCTAAGATAACCTATCCAACCAATCATACCAACAAAAAGGAGAAGTTCACAAAAATGAGTGTGAAGCTAAGTTACTCCATCAAAAGGACTTCAAAAGGACAATAAAGGAGAGCCATAGGATTTTTCCATTTCTCTCAATATCTCTCATTTTACATGAGCCATTTCGGGTTTCCATCCTAGCATCCCACATTTTTTTATTTATTTTTGAGCTCACTTCTCACCTTTTTCCACATCATGGCCTCTTACTTTTGCATAGGTTTTTCAACCCATCTGGGCCTTTTTCATTGTTGCCTAAGTCACCCTTTTAGGTTTTCGACTTATCCGGGTATATATTTATTTTTTATTTTTTATGTTTTGTGGAGCACAAAATGTGCCAAAAAGGGGCTTCGGACTACTACGATAATAAGCTAAAAAATAAATAAATAACACCAAAACACAATCGAATCTTGTTGGAACTCCTAAGTGCCTTACAACTCCTTCCCCCACACTTAAACTATGCATTGTCCCCAATGCATCATATAAGGAACAAATAAAAAGTGGAGTAGATGTGATAGTGAGCACTTACTCTTGGAACCGTGAAGGGCCTGCACTCATGCATCTCACCATGTGCCTTCGTCTCATTTCTTCTTACCTCAATTATTGTCTCTCATTCGGGACTAGGTCACAAAAGCCTTCAAGCTTGGTAGAATGCATCCTTTTAATCAATTGCTCTATAGATTCCTCTTGCACATAGGCTCTCTCTTTAACAATGGAAAACTCCTCCTTCACTTTTAGCTCAATGGAATCAAACCTTACTCTCCAAGCTCTCATAGTTTCATCCATAGTGTCAAGACTAGCCCCAAATTCTTCCATTAGCAAACACATCACTCTTACTGCTTGACCAACGTCTTGCACTATTCAGGTTGAAATCATGAGTTTCCCAAATGTGCAAAATTGGTCAAACAAATCTTCCTATAGGGTTGTTCGGGTAGGTTTTAATCTAGGTGGAGTCTCACCATCTTCCACTTCAATGTCAATGTCTGGGGCTGATGAGGTGTTGTAGAAGGCCTTCTCAAACATCAAATTGGGTGCTAGGAAGAGGTCCTCCAAGGTGGTGTCATGGTTGATGATCGTGCATTTTAGTTGCAGAAGTACCATAAAGTTGAAAATCGTGGCACCATTGTATAACCAAAAAAATTAATTCTCTGTGGTGGTGGTGATGGTGGTGGAAATCAGTGAAGCCCTCACCAACTTATCCATGGTGTACCTTTTCCCTGATCGACCTAAGTTTGCCATGGCCACGCGAGAGGGAGCCACCGAAATCCCAACCATACGTCCCATAGGTTTCTTGCCGGTCTTCTTTTTCCTCATGAGTATGAACTCTTCCATAAAGTCTTCACTTGGTTAGCGTAGAAGTTTCCCTCTGGCGTCATCGCCCAAAGGATTTGCACGTCCTGGTTGGGGCATTGAGAAATATCTTGACGGAAAATAATTCCCATGGATAGGAGCCGGTGCATGTAACGCAAAGCCGGGTGGACTATTGCGGTACTCTTTCCAAAGAGGTTCCTTTCCATTCCTGCCAAATTTCTTTAAAAGTTGGTCAATGAGAAGAGAAGCCCTTGTTGGTGAGTGTTTGGAATTTCCTTCCCGTATTTCCACCCAAATGCTCGAGCGACCTCTCTATGAGTTATCGAGTACTCCTTATCGTCCAAGTGGAAAGTGATGGTCCTCCTCCCTTCACTGTCCGATGTTTGCTCCGCGGTTTCCAAAACATCCAAAGTCCACCAAATGTATGTCTTTGAGTGCATCTTTAGGAAGCCTTCTAGGCATATTCGGCCAAGCAAGTAGATGATGTGTTCGAGTAGGCCTAGTGCTACAAGGGTTTCCTTGCACACAAACTCTCTAAGATGGTCCTCTTTGGCCTGTTGAGATACTTATATTTCTGGGCCGCACTCCTGGTAATGTATGCCAATCCTATGAACTCATCAATAACAATGGAAGGGTTAAGTGGAACTGGAGTGGTTGGCTCTTGTCTCCTAAATTTAGCCGACCCTTTCCTTTTATCACCTTGGGAAGTTGTTCCTTCTCTGGCCTACTCCTTTTATGACCCATTCTACAACAACAACAAAAATATGGTAATTCCAAGAGCACACAAGCGTATACATCAAAGCTTACCTAACAAGAACCATTTTTTCTAAACACCCAACACATGGTGAATCATGTCATCTCTACAAAAGGATCATAAACTTCCCGCACACTTATTTTACCACAAAAACATGCATATAACCCACATACTTCCCTAAAACACCAAAAACAATTGAACTTCATACTTCCCACAGACAATACAATCGTGCCAAAGAAAGTAAGGAAAAACTAAGTTTAAAAATTTACCCAAAATTCGTGGCTAAGAGCTCAAAATCACACAAGAAGATCCAAAAAATGCTCTCCCTTGAAAGAGAGTGTCCAATTTTTTAATTCCTCAAATTGTGAAGTGAGGGTGGATGCTTTTGAAGTACTTATAGTAGTATAAATTACCACTATGGATGGGAGAAGATACTCTGAATTTAGATGTAGAGAATCAAACGTCTTCTAAAGTTGGTTGCTTAGGAGATGGGCGAAAAAGGGGTAGTAATGTTTTAGGCAAAACTAGAAACTTTTGGAGTAAAAGCTTTTATGGATTCATGCTCAAGGAAGGTGTTAAGTTTTGGTATATTACCACTAACATTAACCACTTAGGGAAGAGGAAATATATGGAATTGAATGGGGAAAAAGTGTTTGTTCTGGAAAAAAAATCAATTATGTCAATATTTTGCAATTCTGCCCCAACTGCTGTATTCTTCAATAGGCATGAGGCATGGCACAACTTGTGCCATATGAAGGCCTCGGCCCGTGCTCCCAGCACCTACATTTTTCCACTTTTCGTCCAAATCCTATTTCCTTCTAACCACTAACACGAGACTCGATCTTACACTCAACAATCAACTAGAATTCCACACAAAATCCTTTATCATACGAACAAAAACTTGCAAAAATCAACTGCCAAGGACATTAAAAAACAAACACCGTATATTTATTGTTGTTCTCACGAATCATTTTTTCTTGCATTTCAATTAAAACGAACCTACCATTGGGTACTCGAAGTTTCCATCCACGACTCCACCCAAGATGACATCTTTGTGGAAAGGCCTCCACAAAATGTCACCCTTACCGTCATGTTCTTTGTCCAAAATAGAGAGTGTATGTCCATCCTTGTTAATATTGAATCCTTATCCATTTCCTTGGGTTTAGAGGTGGACTAGGAGGTTTTAATTCCTCACCACTCTCGACCAACCACTGCAAGTTAGTGAGCATAGAAAAGCAATCCATAATAGAAATATTATCACAAAATTGATGCATGGCATAGGTGTCATCAACATTGTTTTCACAATCAAAGCTCAAAAAACTATTCCTCTCATCTATATCATCAAGGCGTTCATCATCATCAATCATGCAAGGATCATAACACTGAACAAATATATCACAAAAGGTTATGACATTGAATGTAAGAGAATAAATAGGTGGTTCATGCTTAAACTTTTAAATTTCAAAACCAACCTTGTCAACATCATCCACTAGAGTTAGTGTTCCCAAATGGACATCTAATTTGGTCCTTGATGTTTTCAAGAATGGTCTCCCCAATAAAATTAAGGGTCCACCTCCATCGTGCAATACATCAAGAACGTAGAAGTCCGCTGGAAACACTAGCTTGCCTACCCTAACCATAAAATCATTAAATGTACCTCTACCGCTATCTGGAGAATGGTTGGTTAGTTGGACAAGCACCTGAGTGTCCCTAACTTCATCTATGTCAAGATTCTCCTATAGGCTAAATGGGATAACATTATTAGATACACCTAAGCCAATCATAACATTCTTCACTAATTTACCTCCTAGAGAAATAGGGATTGAAAAAATTCTGAGGTCATCACAATTTTTTGGTATGTTCTTATGAGCTAAAGTGGCTACTCCCCCTATTTTCAATTGGCCTAGTTGGTTTATTCCTTCTTTTAGTGCAGTCACTTATCAAAAATTTAGCATATGTGGGAACTTTTTTAATGACATCAATAATTGTAATGCTAACCTCAACCTTCATGAAGACTTGGTGAATTTGAGCTTCACCGGTTGCCACCTTTGGCCTTCTCCATAGAGCACTAGGAAACAACTGCGGAAGGTTAACCCTTGCCTCGGTGGTGGAGAGCTCTTTTGAGTGCTCCTCCTTAACTACCATCTCTTCTTCTTCAAGATTTGTATTGTTGCTTCCCGTTTCTCAATTTCAAGGAACTCACATTGCCTAGATTAACCTCAGGTTGGGACAGTATCCTTCCGGATTCTATAGCCTCAAGCAGGCTTACCAAAGTGGTAAGTTGACCAACTTGAACTTCAAGGTTCTTAATACTTTCAAAGGCTCTTGTGCTGAGTTCCTTTATCTCCTTTCTCGTTTGCTTCGCGAACACATCATTCTTTTTTTTCCAGTTGTGCGATTGCCTCGAGAATATTCTCCTAGTCCAACTTGTAAAATGATGCATTGGTGTTAGAAGACCCTTATCCATTTGGTTAGGGTTGAGGTTGTCTACCTTGATTGTACCTTTTGTTATCCTCGCGCCACCAGAAGTTCGAGTGGTCACAGTATTGGGGATTGAAGGAGTTTGCATAGGAATCTTGTCAATCTCTACCTTGGTTGCCTTGGAACCCTTGTTGATGCCCCCATCAAACTACCTATTCCCATCATTGAAGTCTAAGGCCTTTACCTCCTAAAAGTTGTCAACCACTTTTGGACATGTATCGGTCTGGTGATCAAGATTGTAAATACAGCAAAACTTCACTTGTTGCATTCTTCTTTTCATGAACTCCTTAATCATGGAAACAAGTGATTAGACTTTTTATTCAAGCTTCGGAGAATGAGAGGGCTCCTCTAAAGTCTTCACACGGGATCGGTATAAAACTGCCTTGTACATTGGCTATCTCCTCGAACAAAGACATCTCATATTTGAGATTTTTTCACTTTAGAACCATTAAATGCCACATTCATCATGTGCATGTATTCATTGCATACACTTTCAAAGAAGTAATAGAAAAGGTCTCCTTCCTTGAATGGATAATAGGGGTAACTAGCCAATAGCTGCTTGAACCTCTCCCGAACTCATACAAAGACTCATTCGCCAGTTGCAAAATATTCGATAATTTCTTCTTTAGACCTACTGACTTTGAAGCCAGGAAGTATTTTTTGAGAAATCTCCACTTCATGTCTATCCATGAAGTGATGCAGCTCGATGGTAGGTAATAGAGCCAATCCTTGGCCATGTCCTGTAGGGAAAAAGGAAATAACCTCAAAATGTAGTTCTTCTCTAACACCCCCGGTGGTTTCATGTTTTTGCAAACCAAATGAAATTGTGGCAAGTGTTTGTTGCAATCCTCTCCGGCCATCCCATCGAAAGTGGGAAAGCATTGGATCATGCCACTCTTCAGCTCACAAGTGACATTAAGTGGCAAAGGAGTGAAGACTATGCAAAGGGGTTAACTCTAAAGATTTGGAGGCATCAACTCCCTAAGTATCTGATTATCTTCCACCATCTCAACTATTTCTTCACCAAAAACAGCCGGTCCTTGTGGAATCTCTCCTCTAGTTATCCTCCCTCTCCTTCTCCGACCACCTCCGTTTTCCGGTAGATAGTGTAAAGTTACTAAGTTTGTTGTACGGGTATGTACCATAAACAAGAAACTAGATACTACAAGTCCCAAAAGAAAACACCAACAAATAGATTAGAAGTAACCAAAATAACTATCGAAAAAGCTCAACACGATAACCAACTAAAGCTACAAAATAAAAACAACACTAACTACTCTACCAACTAGTAACGGAAGTTAAAAATCAAATCATTAAACTAGCATCACTGGAAGCGGCGCCAAAATTTGATCCGCACTTTGCCAGGTCACTAATAAACTGATCATTTTCACCGGATATTCACTAACCCACAGAGAGCTGAGAGATCAGAGATAATAATTTATAATGTTTCTCTAGTACTCACTACAAACTACCAAAGGGTAGCAAGAGGCATGTCCGGGGTCATCCACAGAGATGTTAGGATTTAGAAGCTAACTACGCAAAACTCGTAATCGAGCGTCACTACGATTGTGTGTCGGGAATAGTTTATGCACCAAACATGGTTTAGGGGTTTTTTAAAATTTAAACTACCAAACATGCATAGAAAAAGAATAAACTATATTAATCTAACACTTGGGGATATCTACGTATCATGATCAGGAGAATATTTTGATCCTAGATTCTATCTAATGCAAGATGTATCAACCTATCCCAATGTTTATGTCACATAGTATGGTTGATAGTCAACACTTCCCAATGTCTCTCACACAAAGGTGCCCATGTATTATTATTTTAACACCACCTCCGTTATTAGAAACTTCCGTCAAGCGGTCCAACCGTCATGCACTCTTCTTACCCGTAAAGAATTATATCATAAACCTCTACTATGAACGCTTCTCCCTACACCTATAGAGGTAAAGGGATTAGCATCTCATAATGAATATAGGGTTGAAATGATGATGGTCACTATACTACAACCGTAGTTGCTACAAACTATCATGCCCTCGTCTGTCGTGCTACAATCTTCCGATCTAGTAGCATCCGCTCATCAAAATGGTGCTCACGACCTATATGCCTACACTCACATGGCCGAAAACTCTCCACTAGTGTGGTGTAGGGCGATTAAAGCCGGTTCCAATAGATCAGAGAATTCACTTCTTATGTGACTTTGATCATCTACGATCAAAGGCGATTCCGAGAACCGCCTTTAAATGAGACCATGGAAGGCGGTTCCTTACCGCCTTTGCGGTGGAAGTGGAACTGCCTTTAATGAGTTCGAATCTCGAAACGTTTGTGTGATCCTGGAGCCAGACTCGGACGGAAATTTGGTTCCGATGGGGTACCCAAAGCATGACAGGTACCAACATTCCCTCCTATTTCCGTCTTCAGTACTGTTTTTGTTTTTTAAATTTTTTTCACCGACTTTGTTTGTTCCAAATTCGAAACATATTTTCCAGACCTATTCAGTTAGGCCAGTTCCAGAATCGTTACGTCATTTTGGACCCTACATGAAAATTCACCGGAATTTACATGAAACTGAATTTATTAATTTTGGTCTTGGAAACCAAAATCTGGGACAGTATTTTCACATATCACTATCACTGGAAACCCTCTCTAGCACTGGTTTTTTGAAGGGCACCACCAGTTTTTGGGGTCTAAAAAACCGGTGCCTGAGTAGGGGTGAAAATGTTTCATCTGCTTTTAAGAAATTGGTGTTAATTTTGCACCGGTATTTTTCCTATTAGCACTAGTTTTCTAAAAATTGGCGTTAATTTAGCACCATTTTTTTGTTGGAACAAGTCTAAAAAACCGGTGTTAATTTAGCACCGGTGCCAAAAAAATTTCAAGAATTAAAAAAAATGCCCTTCCTCTGTAATCAGCCACACGCAGCTGGGTCCAAAGGATGGGAAAAAGACCCAAAATTAATAATTTATTAGGGAATTAATTTTAATAAAAATATTAACTTCAAAAAATTTATAATATATAAATAAAACCAAAAAAAATATGATACAAAATTAATAATCTATGGGGCTTTCCTAAAACATAAGCTTGAAGAGCCGCACGTTTGTTTGATGTACACTTTACACACAAAAAAACCATCTCATCCTCAAAGAGAATCTCAATACTCTTCTCAATAATCTTCTTCATTAAGTAGAAGCACATTACAGCCACGTTTTATGTCTGCAGTACTAGAGTTCATATTAAGTTGAAGCATGAATAGGAAAATACCATGTGATTATGGAGATAATGCTTACATAGGCAATTTATCCTTATTCAATTGCACATGCCAAATCTAACAGATGTTGTTAGAAGAACGCCTATGCACACAGCTACAATCAATTGGACTCCCACATTTATGCATCAAACATTCTGCGGCGGTCTATAATCCACCAAAACAACAACACCAATACGCTTTCAGACAAAAAACATCTAACATCAACATCAGTAAATACATTCGATCATAGCGAGAAGATGACAACATGAAAATATCATGTAACATCAACGTATGTAATTCAATGCAATTCATCAATACCAGTAATGATACAACCTATATAATTAACATAAATGATGGAGATCCCAAGACGACTACCACCATAAATGAAGACATTTCACATCTTGATCAAACATTCAAGGGTTAATATGGGATCCTCTAAGTGACATAGATGGACCAATGACAAGGTCAAGAATGAAGCTTAGGGATGCGGCATTGAATGCTTTGATTGATAAACTTCATTATGAATAATTAAAGAAGAAGTCGACAAGGGCTTGTATGAATTATTCAAGCTTCTCGATTACGTGAACACATTATGAAGAACACTATCTCTTTTTCCCACTGGGTATTTTAGTGACGTAGTGTGATCATTGTAATATTATTTTATTTCAGTCCAATAACTCGGCCATGTGGGCTTCTGAAGATTTCATAATTTTTGAACCCAGTCCATTAGGGTTTCTCTAAAATTGCCTTTTATTCTGATTAGAATTAGATTTGGTAAGATTCGATAAGGTAATATTTTTCTAGTCTAATTCTAAGTCATGATCGGCCAAGATTAGGGTTTAAAATAGAAGTTTAGTTAGATATGGTTTTACCTTCTTAAAACTTCCATAAGTTGATTGAGATTCCATTTGTGATTAGGGTTGGGTTTCGAAATCTCCTCTATTCAAAGAGAGGATTCAGCCGAGATTGAAATACAACTTTTATCAATCATATATTTCCAATTTTGAGTCATTCTCATTATTTTCATTGCCACTTAACCCTGTGGGCTAGTTAAATTTCAATCTCTTTTGTAAGCTAATCCTCCGGGCTAGTTAGTTTATAAAGAACCCTTGTGATCTAAACATACTGACCATTTAGAGAACAAGTCGATGTTGAGTGTACCCTACGGGCTAGACACTGCAATTTTGTGCGTGTGAGCTAGGTTGGGTGAGACCCCTAGTTGAGATAAAGATTCGATATTCCGCAAACCAGAGTCTTTGTAAGGATATTCATATCAGTTGGTATCAGAGCAAAGCAAAAGATTTTGACCGAAAAACATCAGGGGCCTTAAGTTTCAATTTCGAATTTATTTTTTGAAATTATTGTGTTAAAATCATAAACTCATTTGTGTCATATTTTAACTATTTTTGTTTGATATTTCTTAGCAGGAAGGTTGAATCTAGAGTCGAAGGACATCGAAGGGTCCGAGAGTTATAATACTTCGGTATTACTATCCGTCTTCACCTTCTTCAATCAAATCAGGAGGTGAAGGCGATTTGTTTCGTACGTCTAGGTAGTTTATACAGTTTTATGTGCTTGCGATAATTTTCGTCAACACTTCTGAAGAATTATTGCTTGCTCAAAATCTTATTTGTTTTCTTTTTTCGTTCTTTTATTCCGTAGTCTTGAATTGTTCTATGATTCTTGATTACACCTTATTAAAAAAATAGAGTATTTTTTGTATGTCCATATATAGTGTCATATTCTTGATCCTTAGGATCTTGAATATCTTGAAGGTCATTTGAATCAAGAGAAAGTTGTCGTAGTTTCTTTTTCCAAGTTTTATATAGTCTTTAATTATTCCAAAAACTTTTTGATAATCAAAACAAAAGGAATCAGATTTTGGGAAATTCATATCGGAAATCAGGATTTGGAAATCGGGAAATTTAGGGCTTTTGTAATTTTCAAAAGTTTAGGGGCTGTTTTGCAATTTCCAAAAATTTAGAAAAATTACACGGCTAAAAAAGTTGGAAAACAAAATCTGAGTTTGTGTGAAATATTTGTGGAAAGAGCTGAATTCATAGCTGCAAAAGAAAGGAGAAAAGGCAAGAGAGGAAAATTCCGATTCGAAATGGGAAAAGGAAAATTAAATCCTAGTTGATAGCGGAAAAGTTGAGTTTCTACATATAGAGGGCTTGAAATTGGAGCACCAACACATCTTGATCAGCAAGAATTCAGGTATATTCTATTTCTTGAATAAATTGGGGTTAAAATTCTTAATCCTGTTTGATTTTAGGAAATCCTTGTTAATTATCGGAAGAAATTGGGGGTATATTCTATGTAAAGCGTTCTTATTTTGATCATAATTTCTTCGTTGTAAATATGATTTGTGCCATTCAACTTGCGTTTTGTTCCTCATTCTTTGTAAAATTTGGAATTCCAGATCGTAGAGATTAATTTTGAATTGCGGTAATTTGATCGAATTGCCCTCATATAAGCCTTCACCTTGTGATTTGCCAGTATTATACGATTGGTGAGTGCCTTACTAAACAAAGGGAAGGGGGGAACTTTTTATTATTAACCGTTTATTTTCTTCTTAGCAGTTTAACGAAGGTGGCGGACGATAATCCTTTCATCCCGCCTTATTTGAAAGATCCCAATAATTTACCTCTTACTAACACGTGTAACAGTAGGCATGCTTAGAAAACTAGAGACGAGGTGCAAGATAGTTGGGATCACCATCGGTTCAAACCGAGTGAACCTCTGGATCCGATCGATTTGCTGCTACCACGAATGCCATGATGAGTACGATGCAAAGATTGGCGTAAAATATTGACTCCATTGTGCCACCTACCCCTCAATCCATGGCCATGAGGGGAAATCCTCAAGGTCATGTTCACAAATTCTAGGGTTATGGTAGTTTCGATGAAGAGTCGAATGAATCGGACAGACGATCGCGGCGAGCTTCTTCATGAAAGCATCGCCATGGAAACATCATTCTTCCCAGAAGAGATCACATGATAGTTTGAAATCAGGGTCTAGTTTGGATTCAACAAGTGAAATCAAGGGCTTGAAGTATGAGATCCCTCGATTTAATGGTCAACACAATCCGGTGAAGTGGGAGAGACAGATTGGGAATATGTTTGATCTAAATATAATTATTGGGAGAAGGAGAAAGTGAAAGTGGCACAGTATTACTTCACCCATTATGTGGTCAAGTGGTGGAAGAATGTGAAGGAAAAGAGACAGCTTGCTGGGAAGAAATCTATCTCCACCTGGGAGAGATTGAAGACCGAGCTTCGTACTTATCATATTCCACCTACTTATCTGATGGAGCAGCACTCGTATTTAGCCAACAAGAAGAAAGGATCTTGAACTGTTGATGAGTAATGGAAAGACCTTGAATTTACCATGAGAAGAGTTGGAATGAGAGAAGGCGACGTTTTCATTAAAAATTGGTTCATTGAAGGACTGCGAGAGAACCTTTAAATGCAAATCAGACTTCAACACCACATCTCTATGGATGATTTACTAACGAAAGCAAGGTTGGTTGAGATTAATTGCGGCCAAGGAGGCAACCAGACGGTTTTCCAAGTCAATGATCAGGGTTTGACTCCAAAAATTCCAGTTTTGGCCGAGGAAGGGGTACCTGCATAGGTGGCCGAAGTTTGGGTCTGGTGTAATCAAACCCGACATTCAACACCACTGATGGGAGATCATCCCCTCAAGTTTCTAGCCAGCAGTCATCAAGAAATTTAGGTAGGTCTCCTGTCTCTTCGTCTAATTCGGTTCCAGTTAATACTCTTACTCGTGTTCATTGTAAAGAAAGAGGGCATGTTCGCGGTAACTATCCCCATGATAGAGTGTTAACAACCATTGAGGGAGAAGAAGAAGATGAATACGCTGATATGCCTCCTCTTGAGGAATTTGACGATGAACAGATAGATGAGGAAATCATCATAAATGATCCTGGTGAGCAAGGTCCGAAAACACAAGGTAATTTCGTGACATTGAGAGCCATAAAATCTCAAGTGACCAAAACTTAGGCACAGAGAATGAATATTTTTCATACCCGATGCCTTGTGAAAGATAAGAATTGTTTATTAATTGATCATTGATGGTGGTTTGTGTGCTAATGTTGTTTCCAATCTGCTAGTTAAATCATTATCTTTGTCTGTTTCTACTCATCCATTGCCTTATAAACCTATTTGGTTAAATGGTAGTGGTGAGATTAATATTAATAATAAATGCATGATTAACTTTAAAATATGAAAATATGATGATTCTATTATGTATGATGTTATACCTATGAAAGCTAATCATATCTTGTTGGGTAGGCCTTGGCAATTTGATCGTAAATTTGTGTATGATGGTTAAACTAACAAGATTACTGTGATTAAGGATAGAACAAGGTATACATTAGTTTCATTGTCCCCAGTTGAGGTTGTTGAGACTCGGAGATGCATGAAAAATGTGAAAGAAAAGTTTGCAACTGAGCAAGCTGTAGTGGCATAACCAAACCCTAACCAGAGTAGGAATTTTATCGGCCACAAGGAGGGTTTTGACAAAAACCCTAAGGATTCGAATGGCCACAAGTCCATGGATGGAAAAAATCCTAAGGATTTTGACCCTGAACTAGGGCTTGGCGTCCCAGGTAGGAACTGTAAGCTTCTGATTGATTCTGAAAAGTCACGAAAGGTTTTATCTTCACATATTAGTCCTTTGCCATATATTTATGTGATGAAATGTGAATTTCAATTTGAAACTGGAAGATCATTTTATGCATCTACTAGGGACCTGAATCGCGCTTTTTTAAATCATTCACATGTTTTGATTTTATACTCCACGGTTTCCTAAGTTGTTACGGGATTTTGAGGATGTTTTCCCTGAGGAATTGCCACACGGCCTACCTCCATTGCATGGGATTGAACATCAAATGGACTTGATTCCAGGTCCAGTTATTCCTAATCGACCAGCGTACAAAGTAAACCCTGAGGAGACAAAGGAACTACAACGACAAGTAGAGGAATTACTACAAAAGGAGTATGTGCATGAATATATATCTCCTTGTGATGTGCCTATCATTTTAGTTTCTAAGAAAGAAAAAACTTGCCGAATGTGCATTGATTGTCGTGTTATTAACAAGATAATCGCTAAGTATCGCCATCTCATTCCTAGGTTATATGATATGATTGAAGATTTGCATGGTTATGTGTCATACAAAAAAATTAATCTGACTCAGGGATACCGTAAAATTCTAATTAATGAAGGGGATGAGTGGAAAACTCCGTTTAAAACTAAGTTCGGGTTATATGAATGGATTGTTTTACCTTTCGGATTAACCAATGCACCTAGTACTTTCATGCGGTTGATGAATCCTGTCTTGAGAAAGTTCATTGGACATTTGTTGTGGTTTACTTTGATGATATATTGATCTATTCTAAATCGAATGATGAGCATATTGAGAATGTTAAAATGGTTCTTGTTGCACTCCGTGAGTCTAAGTTATATGTAAACATCAAGAAGTATACTTTTTTTGTGCTTCGGACGTGGTGTTTCTTAGTTTTGTGGTCTCTAAGAAGGGCATAAAAGTTGATGAAACCAAAATAGAGGCCATTAAGTCATGGATGAGACCCATGAATGCAAATCAGGTACCTTTTTTTCTTGGTTTAGCTAGTTTTTATAGAAGGTCTGTGCGTGATTTTCATCTATTACTGCATCTTTAAATGAATTAGTTAAAAAGGATGTGAAGGTGATAAACAAGAGAATGCATTTAATGAATTGAAACATAGATTATGGCATGCTCCTATTCTTATTCTACCTTATTTCAATAATATTTTCAAAATACACTGTGATTCTTCTAGTGTTGGTATTGGTGCTGTATTGATGCAAGAGAATTGACCTATAGCTTACTTCAGTAAAAAGCTAAAGGGTCGTGCTCTTAATTATCTTGTTTATGATAAAGAATTCTATTGAATTGTACGTGCTTTAGAGACTTGGCAGCATTATTTATTTCATAAACAATTTGTTATTCATAGTGATCATGAATCATTGAAGTATTTGAAGAGTAAGATGAAGTTGAATAAGTGTCATGGTAAATGGTCTAGTTTCATTGAATCATTTCCTTATGTGTTGCTGATGGAGATCAGGATACGAATACCACCATAAATAAAGACATTCCACATCTTGATCAAACATTCAAGGGTTATATTCGTGATCCTCTAAGCAACATGGTTGGAGCTATGACAAGGTCTAGAATGAAGCTTAGAGATGATGCATTGAATGGTTTGATTGATCTTAAGAAGCAGTCAGTAAGTTATTGGATTACTTATTCAAGGTTGTCGGTTAGTTGAAGACATTATGAAGAACACTTTACTCTTTTTCCCACTGGATTTTTTAATGAGGAAGTGTGATCATTGTAAAATAAATGTTTTTGTTTCTTGGACTGATTGGTTCGGCCATGTGGGCC
>JAUOBV010568649.1:0-16311 GCA_032360425.1 Rubia occidens | reverse complement strand
CTTTTTGTAATTTGTGGTTGCGGAAATGGGACAACCTCTTTATTGTCCTTCTGTTGTTTAAGGGGCTAAAAGAAGCAACTATGGCAGTTTTACCTTCAAATCTGATGATTTACAATTGCCTTGATGGGTCGCTGCCTGCTATAATGATATATGCCCGTTAAACCTATTCTATTTTTGCAGTTTTCATTGACATTTTATATTTTTCTCTGCAGAATGATGTATACCTCATTAGCTCAAACTCGATGGAGTATAATGCTCCTGATACCATATATTATAGACAGGTAGGAATTAAGCTTGCGTTTGCATTCTTTTTCTGCACCATCAGCAAACTCTCCATGTAACCTGATTTGCCAAGTATTGCTTGGAGCTAACAGCCAAAAGATCATGTAACCACTCATTATCATTGAGCATTGAGGCAGAAGAAGGAGAGGAAAGATTCAGATAATTCCCCATGCATTCCAGTGCAAAAAGCGTAGAAAATGAGTACTAAAAAACAGGAACCGGTGAGGTGAACGAAAGCTTTATTCGACTTTCATCACCTCAGCATATGGAGGAGCACTTGTTCCCTTCATACTTTTATGTCACATTCTTTTCCAGGGGCTGCAAATGCTGAGCAGCATGGGGAATGTACGAAAAAGGGAGAGTTTCCAACAAGAAACTGATTTCCATCTTCGCGTTATTATCCGCTGCTAGCTCAATCTTCGTGCTGGCACGACCGCTGTTGCTTTCAACTATCGCGATTGAAACCAGCCAGCGCCTTTTTGTGCATATGATGAAGTCAGTTTTTCGCGCATCCTTTTCATTCTTCGATGAAGACCATTCCAGCAGAATCCTCAGTCGGGTACGTGCATACTGTCCCCCTGAAAACAGTGTTTTTAGCAGTTTTTTCCCACACAAACTGATTTTTTTAATTTCATAAACAGTCTTCTACAGATAAAAGCACACTGGACACTGATATTCCATACAGATTGGCTCGATTAGCATTTGCACTGATTCAGCTTTTCAGCATTATGTTCCTCATCATCCATGCAATTTCGATATGGTATCTGGTAGATTCATCTCTCATTTTTTCACATTTTGTCGCGCGTATATTTTCACCTCATAAAACTTATCAAGGATTATGTAGGCTTACTACATTACTACAACACGAGAACTGGCAAAGAATGATAGGTGTTCAGAGAGCTCCAATCCTCCACCATTTGTCTGAACCTGTTTCTGGGGCAGCCGCGATTCGCTGTTTCAATCAGCAGGGCTGTTTCTTGAAGAAGAACTTTGATGTAGTCGATGAGTACTCTTGTGTCGCGTTTTACAACTCAGCAACAAGTGTCCTCAGGGTACATTCATTAGTTTGAAGGAGAAGTATGGATTCTGTCTCTGTGCAGTGCCCTTGGAGGAGTCAGGCCTTCTGTTGTAAGCTTCAAGATTGGCTCTACACTTTGATTTGCTTCTCTTCACTTGTATTAATATTTTTATATATTTTCCAAGGGCACCTTAAGTTCACTTTTTTTTAAAGCCTTAAGTTCACATATTTAGAAGTTATGCATTGTGTAAATGATGATTGCTAAAGTTGCTATTAAACTTGTGGAGTGTTGCAGTATTTAGTGATAGGTGGTCTTTCTTGTGCAGTGTTTGCCAATCACTATAGACGTGGGGACAAACAATGAGAAGCTATTGAATGATGAATTTTACATTGGCCTCAAGCACAGGAGGGCAATTGGAAAGGTTAAACTTCAGTTCTTGATGCAAACTTTCATATGATGATGTTAACCTTCTTTTTTGAAAAATTTGAATCACTGAATGTTAACACTTTTTTTTACATTGTCTTCAGGAATATTAATATTATGACTTTTTGCATGAGTTTATGACAGCCGTAAAGCAATGACATTGCTTAAATATCTATACTGCTGCTATGTAATACTTTCAATTTGTATTACATGTAACATTATTCCTATAATTACTACAATTGGTTATCCAACTCACCGCGCGATCTAGCTAGTAATCTTTAAATGATGAACATACATCGTTCTTGGGTATTAAGACAAACATTGTGGATGATATTGCTTTTGGAATTTCTGACAGAAAAAAATCATTTACAGTCATCAGGAGATCATCTTTGATGATTTTCCAACATTGGTGAGAAAAAATCCCAAAGAATCTATTAGGTCCTGGTTACGATTGAATTTAATTCATTTATGGTTACAGGTTTTGTCAAATTTAAAAGTGTTGTGAGATCTTATTTTACAAATATTATGTGCTCAATATATTATATGTGAGACCTTATTTTCTAATTTGTTTCACACTCGTAAAATGCTAAGGCCACCCTTGCTAAATGTGGTCTGAAATGAGTCCTAGTATAAATTTAAGGGAAAAACGCTTTTATAACGCTACCTACTTGATATAAGTGTCAATACAAACTTTTGATAACTGAAAGTGCAGATATAACCCAGTCTAGTTGTTGTAAGTGCAATTTTACTCATTCCGGCAGCGGGCGGCAGTCTGGCGGTGGTTCGACGATGACGGGCGGCGGTACGGCGGTGGTTTGGCTGCTGCGAGTGGTGGTCCAACAACGGCAGAGGGTAGTGGTGGGCAGCGGTCCGAAGAAATTAATGTCGGAAATGGGGTGTGAGGGTTATATTGACACTTACATTAACTAGTTAAGATTATTTTTACATTAAAAATTATCTGAAAGTTATATTGACACTTATGTCAAGTATGTAGGATTATATTGACACTTTTTCCTAAATTTAATACACCTTATTTCGTCAGGCTGAAAACAATCCCAGGGCTAATGGATCAGGTCCAAAAAAGGAGTAGATTTTTTTTGACTTGATCATGTGGACAAGCACTAGTAGACCACGTATACGTGGATTAATTAATGCATTCTGTTCAAGATTATGTGCTCATGCTTATTGCTAAAATGTATGAGACGGTGTACTAAATCCTGTCAAATCTTAACCATGCCTGTGATTTTCGGAATGTATATCTTCTTGTGGAAGTACCCCTCAATGATCCAAACTTTCCCTGTTACGACAAATTTTGGAAAGGGACTGTTGAGCTTGTATTCTTTATGAGTCGGTGGTTGAGATGTAAAGCTACCAATTATTCCAAAACGGATATAACGCTCTACCCTTATCTCAATACTTATAATATGCAATTGTAGATTATATCACTGGATTTTGGAGTTCATACACGTCCCTCAATTGATAGAACGAGATTGTTTTGTCTAACAAATTGATTTAGCTTCATTGATCATAAACAACAAACAAGTTTTATAGTTGAGTGGAGGTTCGGGTTCGTATTTAGACTTCATAATTATGGGATGCAGATTTATGCTTCACTCCCTCCTCTTGTCTTGTAATAGTGTAGGATGGTAATGAGATGTATCATGTAATGTTGTAAAAAATATTTCTTTGTTTGATGGACTTTATTTGCAATTCTTCAACTCTTTCTACTTTCTTTTTGTTCTGGGAAAAACTAATAAAATAATGGCTTTGTATCCTTATACTTTAAAATAATAATAATTTAATCCTATGAAATTTATTATAGCACCCAAACTAACTTAACCCAATATGTTATTCAAAAAGTAATCAATCTGAAGGATCATTGAGTTTGTATTTATATTCGGAACTTTTGCAAAAGTATAAAACAGTGACTTGGTCAACTAATGAATGAACTAATCTGTACACGAGATCTCTCTAAAATAAGGAGATATACATTAGTTTTTAACAACATAAGTGATAAGATATGTGCCTGACGACCCAACCTCATGTGCCTAGCCTAATGGCAGAAGATGAACTCAATGGAATGGAACAGAACATGATGTGACAAGTGAAGTCACACCAGCCACCAAAATCACATGCCTAGGGAATGAACGTGGGAAAAAGGTAAGATCATTTTTCCTTCTTCCTCTCCAAGCTACCAACTCTCTACATGGCTCTCCGACCAGACTTGAGCATTGGAACAAGCACGACCTTGCACTTGCCTGCCTAACCTTAGTCTGTCTGTTTTGTAGAATTTGGATCAGGCTTAGGAGCAAAGCAAGGATAGAACAACCCATACAAAATTTGGACTTAACATTGACACAGTCTGTGAGGAATGCTATACATAACACCTATGCCACTCAAACACCATGGAAGGATCACCAATGGCCTTTAAAAGCGATTTACAAGATGGAGTAGCTCTGATGGATGTGACACACACAGAAGGGGAGCCATTTCTCACGCCCATAGGAACCAGCACTAGCTCCGAACAACCGTGGAATGCGCAAACGATTCCAAAATTTGGCAAATTATCATGGCCTCACAGAAGTTGATGATGTAGAAGTTAAAAGAAATAGAGGAAAGAGGCCATGGCTTCAAATGAACCAGAAGGTCAGAAGCATAATGTCAGAGCGATGAAAATTTTCTATGAGCAAGTAGACGGTAGAACAACCTTAACGACAAGGGAACATGAAGGTGAAACAAGGAAAAATGCTATGAAACACAGTTGAAGCATTGCCACAACGAGGAGGAAAATTGTCAGTGTAGGGGAAAAGATAGTGATTGACACATGACCTACGTGCCCTCATCAGGAGGGCTGGGGTCAAAGCCCAGGCCAAAGTAGGAAGACCATGAGTGGGTGATGCCTAAAAAAGAAGTAAGGGGCTCGTCGTTCACTAATAGGATACAATTATACACGACGGACCCTAAACTGAAGATATCTACCAAACTGAGGAAATATAACGGTGACGTTGATCTTGAGGGCCATATGCGTACTTTTTTCACAAATATGGCCACTTTCGTGATACCACAAGCCATCCAGTGCAAGGTGTTTGGAACAACACTTACAATGACAGTCTAGGGTTTGGTTCAAGAACCTAGAGGATGAAAGCATAAAAAGCTTTAGACTGTTGGAGAAAAAGGTTCTAAGTCATTTCTTGTAGAGGTGGAATTTCCAAAAATCCAGGTTAGAGTTGCTAGAAATCAAGCAAATACTAGCTGAAACATCATCAGAGTACTAGGAAAGGTTTGACGACAAAGAAAACTAGGTGGAGGAAAGGAGTAACCAGTTCCTCATGGAAATATTCATAAATGGTATATCACAAATTGCTACTAATATATTGCACTCTGAATCCACAAAAATATTGACAAGTTAATGAAAAGGGTGGGAAGCTTCAAGAGGGAAAATAAGGTGGTTAAGAGGAGAAAAGTATAACGAACCGCGAAGGAATAAAGTGGCCGGGGCCAGGTTTAAGGAAAAAATGGAACAAGCAAGGCAAAACAGGTTGAATTTGATAAAAAATTCATGCCTCTTGTCAAAACTCCAAGGGAAGCTCTGGCCATGGTGATTGTGAAAAACATCTTGGAGCCTACAAGGAATAAGAATTCTAGGCCCCACAAGAGAGACAAGTTGTAGCATAACAAATACCATGACGACCACGGTTATGACACAAATGATTGTATTGTCCTGAAGCAGGCCATCGAAGGCTGTGTTAGGAAGTGAGCAACTAGTATACTTAGCCAATGACGCGAGGGTGCACACAGGGCAACCTACTAGAGAAGGTCTAAAAGTGGTAGGCTAATATGAGGTTTTCCTAAATCACAAGATGGCCAAAGCAGAAGAAGGGCCCCAGAAATAGGGTAATATTTAAAAAGGAAAAGAGGTAGCAGGGTTCGAAACCAAGGAATAAACATATGGAGGCAGCAATAAGTAGAGAGCGAACACCCCCCCACCACAGATGACAGCCTCACACTAATAGTCACAGATATATACGTCACCATTGGAGGAAGTGCAGGGGGGCGGAGTTCAGAGAAAGGCACATTGCAGGCTGACAATGCTGATGAACAAACATACATGAAATTAGGTGCGAATGAGATGATATCCTTTGGCATTAACGAATCGGTACCAGACAGACCGACGGGCGGTGACGTGGTGGTAATAACCAAAAGAGTGATGGAAAAAATAATCTATCGAGCATACATGGATGGAGGAAGCTCTGCCTAAATAATGCACTGGCTCTATTTTTAAAAGTTAGATAAGAACACAAAAAGAAAATTGGACACTACTTATACCCCACTGGTAGATATCGAAAACAGAACAACCTTCCCAGATAAGACAATACTTCTCCCTACAACGGTAGGGGATGAAAAAAGAATCAATAAAGTAGCTATGAACTTCATCGTAGTAAAGGCAAACATCCCATGTGATGTAGCACGAAATATAGGAAAGATGAAATTGCTAAGGTTTGCAACCAAAGGTCGATTGTTATTAACCAAAATAAGAATGAAAATTACATAACAACATCTCCTCTATTTATATGAAACTAAATCTCCGATTGAGGAAAGGAAAAGAAAACTAAATCTCCTAATCAAAATAGGAAATGGAAAAACTAAATCTTCTAATAAAGAAAGGAAATGGAAACTAGATCTCCTAATGCAAATAGGAAAAATCAAATATCCCAGTGAAGATAGGAAAATGAAACTAAATATCCTAATGATAATAGGAAAAAGAAATTAAATACTTTAATTAAATGAAGCAAATAAAATGTTATCAACGCCGGTCCCACTTGTCCATAAATTCCAACCTTGATTCCACATCATAAATTCTTTGAATGCATCAACTTCTGTAGGCAAGTGAACACCATTTTCCCCACATCATTCTCCCCCAGGTAAAGAAAAATTTTCCCTCAAATGAGGCTCAACATCTTCATCATCAGAAGAATCATACATTATAGATGCTCTCTTCTTTACCTTCTTACTTTTATTTACCTCCACCTTTTTTTACTGTACATGCATTGCCTTAGTCCCTCCAAATAGCTATTCCTTCGTGCCAAATATTGATTTGGGTATTGGCTGCTTGCTTGCTTTCTTATCCATCTCATAAAAATTAGTTGAATGTAAAGGAGATATGCTCATTGTCCTTTTCATAACTAAACCTCCTTTGATGCACATTCTTGCTTTCCTCATGTTCTCAAATACTTTCCATTCCCCTTCCTTTAATCCTTGTTAAGCATGAGTATGCGTCTCAGCTGGACTTTGCTTGTTCTCCTTAGCACCCTTCTCGGATGGTCCTTGAGGATCCTCTTTATCATTCTCCTTGTTCTTAAGCCACCTTTATTTTTTCCATTTTTTCCACTGCTCACATTCCGAAGTATAATGCCCCACATCATTGCATATTTCACAATATCTTGTCCAGTTCTCCAGCTCTATCGGCTGATCTTGCCTTGTGCCATCCACTCATGTAATGATTATCATCGTCTTATAAATTGTTGAAGTATTCATGTTCACCAAAACTGTTGCAACATTGCCCTTCCTATCACACGTGTGGTTGTCCTTGCACATTGGGTCTCCTAAAGCTGAAGCCATTTTCCCTAAAACCTTTGGGTGCCAACTAAGTAGTGGTAAATCAACCAACCTCACCCATACCAGTACAATAGCCAACATATTCCTTTCGACTCTTCCATGTTCTAGCACTTTCATCAAAAATACTTTCCTTCCAAAGATATGATAGTCACCTTCATCAAATATAGAATCTCGATCCTCAGTTGTACTAAATTTATATCGAACAAAACCATTCCCAACCATGGTTATGGTACAACTCTTGTTCCAAGTATCAGCAAGCGTTTTAAAGTTATGAACACCTAAAAAATTCCCAGGGCAGCAACCCAGAAAACTATAAAAAGTACTCTCTTTCACCTCGAATTATTCCCCTTTCTCAAGAAAAAGGTTATTAAACTTCTCAATTTTCAGGTTTGATGATTAAGGGGCCTAACACCTTTGTTCAAAATTTCATTCCGTTTCAGTTTCTGTCTCGGCATTGGAGCATTTGGCAAAGTGGGGAGCAGATTGTCACTGATAATCAGATTGCACTGAGGCGGATTCTGATAATAACAGATGAATACTCAAAAATTTAGTATGCATCCACGTAGGATTGGTGTGGCTCTGATACCAACTGATGTAGCACGTAATATAGAAAAGATGAAACTGCTAAGGTTTACAACCAAAGGTCGACTGTTATTAATAAAAAAAAAGAACAAAAATTACATAACAATGTCTCCCCTATTTATAGGAAACTAAATCATATAGTATTAAGGAAAGGAAAAAGAAACTAAATCTCCTAAATAAAATAGGAAAAGGAAAAACCAAATCTCCTAATGAAGAAAGGAAAAAGAAACTAAATCTCCTAATGAAAATAGGAAAAGTAAAAACCAAATCTACTAATGAAGAAAGGAAACGGAAACTAAATCTCCTAATGAAAATAGGAAAAGGAAATTAAAATAGTTTAATTAAATGAAGCAAATAAAATGTTATCAACGTCGGTCTCACTTGTCCATAAATGCCGACCCTAATTTCACGTCACTATGTAATCTAATACTGGGTAGGTCGACTTTTGTGCTTTTGAAGGATATTGTGTCCACCTAACATCTGCTGCTAAAATTCCATACTCGGGAAGGAATAACAATAGTGAGATGAGACTAATAGAAGGAAAGTGTGTGTTATCAACTTGCAATGAGCAAATGGAAAAGAGACGAAGCATATCAGACTCCCAGGGTGCAGGTTAGAAAGGAAATAATATTCAAGTTGATAGCCAACAGAGGCGATCTATCAAAACTGAGCGCAAAAATTTTGACTATTCAGCTAAGCTACGACAAAATAGTGCAGTGGAAAATATCCGTTCCCTAATGTGAAGAAGGAACTAATAAAGACGCTTTGAGAAAACATGCAGGCCTTTGCTTGGAAGGTAGATGACATGACTAGAATTTTTAAAGAAATTGGTTGCCACACATTCAAAGTGGCACCGATGCACAAACCCATCAAGAATAAGTAGAGAATGCTATGGATGGAATTAAATGAAGCAGTCAACAGAGGTGTAGACCAACTGGTAGTAGTAGTGCCGGTTCTCATGAAGAAAGCAGATGGAAGTTGGATAATGTGCATAGACTACACAAACCTTAAAAAATCCTTCCCCAAAGAATGCTATCCGCTACCAGTCATCGACCAAAAGGTAAATGCCCTTATCAAGATTAAATATTTTCTGGATGCATACACCAATGTTGGAGGCCAATATAGGAAAACACAATTTGTCATTGAGAAAGGATCATTTGGGTACCCCATGATACCTTTTGGCTTGAGAAATGCCGGGTAACTTGTCAGCAGGTAGAGGATAAAATCTTCCAAATCCAGATTGAGATGAACCAGGAGGTGTACATGGACGACATGGTATTAAGATAACCGAATATGAGACATTTGTGAAGGATGTAAGCGAGACATTGAAGCATTTTAGAGAGATCGGGATGAAGTTGAATCCGGCCAAGTGCCATTTTGGTGTTGGAACAAGAAAATTCTTCGTGCACATGGTGTCAAACGATGGGCTGCAAGCAAACCCCATAATGGCAAAGGCAATCTTGGATATGGAATTGCCAAGGATATTTAAGGAGGTCCAAAGCTTAAATGGTAAGTTGGTAGCCATGATGTGCTATATATTGTGTTCATATTTTGTGGGATTATTATAATTTTATTGAGATATAATTTGCACTTTAGGTGTTTTTGGTGCAGGAATTCATGGAATGTGAAGAATTTGAGAGAGAGCTATACATTGTACTCTTTTCCCTTAGCCAAAAAAAATTTTCCATTGGATTTTCCAGATTAAGGTTATTAATGAGGCGATGTGCTCCAATAGAAAATGTACTTATTTTATAAGACATTATTCCAGGGATGAAGAAAGGGAGGCAAAAGAAGAATTGCTGAAGTTATGGGGTGGAAAGTGAATTATTGAAGAGATTTGGATTTGAAGAATTAAAGATATTCACTTCCCATATTGGTAAGGATTATATTATCTCTTTCCAATTGAAATTTCTTATTTTTAGGAATTAGTTAATTAGAGTTAGAATATATTTTGTTATATATCCTTTTCTTTCTCCGTCCAAAGAATCCGAATTAGACTTCGATTCAGTTTTGTTTTGTTGGACGGGTATAAATACATGTAAGCCGAATCAGAAGAAAACATGTACATATTGCGTAGGAGTAGTTTGATTATAAAATAATACTATTTGTTTAAATTCGGTTTTGTTTTAATTTTTTTTGTTTTAGGTTGCAACTGAAGGTTCTTGTGGAGATTATTTGGTGAATAATTATTTGCTGGATTTAAAGTGCGCATACTTGAATAAAGAGCCACGGTTTGCTTGTTTAGTTTCTTAAATATTTTATTAGTTAATTATGATATATTGTAGTATTTATTTGTTTAGTTTAATTATGAGTAGCTAATTTATATATTGGCATGGAATAATGAACATTAGTTTATGAACCGTGAGGCCTAATTATTTTATAGTTAATTCTTATGTGTTCTTGATTGTTTTTGGTTGAATTTATTCTTGATATGTTTAAGCCTGATCAACTTGAATATTATTAGGATAATGCTATCTAATTACACCAATATGTAATCGTTGGAAAGGGTTATTAAGTAGCGAGTTCTTGTGAAAAACAGCTAACTAGCTATGTAATAGCAAGATTGGGAACAAGTAAGTGTGCGTTACTACTTGCGAATACTTGGGGTAATTGCTATATCAAGTTCCTTTCATTCTTAATGCTATCGAGGTGTGTATCTGGTTTAGTGAATACTTTCCGATGGCATCTTAGTAAGGGAAATAATATATTAATTATAATTGGTCAATTATCGACAAAGTAAGAAAGAATTGAGAGGGTTTAGCAAATACTTGCCATCCTATAACTGATAGATGCATATGAATTGATTTATCTTTGCGCCTGTGATCGATGTTTAACTAATGTGAGTTATTCCGACCCGATTACATACATTATATATTTTCTAGATTTTTATATTGTTAGTTTTCATTTTATTTCATATTTGATATTAGTTATTTGCATTATTAGTTAGAAAAATCTGAAAATTAAGGCGTGGTGGCATCACCAAAATTGTTCTATATTAATAGGTAATTTTTATAGTTTTTTCTCCATTCCTCGGGGGAATTACTCTGCTTACTACTGTACTAATATCATCTATAGTGTTTGCAGATTATTTTGGTGAGTGAAACGACGTTCACCAAGCCATGAATTATTTCTTGTCAAAGGTGTAGAGAGATTCCTACCCTTCTTCAAGACCCTGAAGGGGTGCATCGATGAGAAGGGAGTTATGAAGTGGGAGGAACGAGAAGAAATAGTATTCACAGAGATCAAAGCACGATTGAGGAGTCTCCCCATGTAACCAATCCTCAGTAGGGTGAAACTCTGTACCTCTATATAGCAGCGAGTGATGAGGAAATCAACTCAACATTGGCAAGGGAAGAGAACAGAGTATAGCTTCCAGTGTATAATGTCACCCGGACATTGCAGAGCCATTGCGCTGGTATACAAACCTAGAAAAGCTGACGTTAGATTGGTTAGCACGAAGGCTGCGACAGTATTTCCAGGCTAACCTAGAATTGGTGTTAACCAACCAATCCTTAAAATCAATCTTTACCCGACCATAATTGTCAGGAAGATTGGTAAAATTGGCAGTGGAGTCAGGGAGAACACAATAGAATATGCATTGCGTAAAGCAGTGAAGGGGAAAATAAAAGCAGATTTCTTGGCTGACATCCCAAAGTAGAAAGATGTAAAAGCAACAACAACGCCAGTGGAGCAGAGCGAACAACCTTAGGCTAAATTCTTCATGTGATAAAAAGGGTGTTTGGTTGTAACCTCTCAGTCTAGTATAGAGAATGAGGACAACATAAGTAGTGAATGAATCTTGAACCCATGATTAGTGTATGAATTTGATTTGTGAAAATTTCCAGATGATTTTTTTACTATCGGAATTAAATCATGTATATTATTTTTCCAGTTTTTATTTTATTTTAAATTAATAACCAAATCTTATAAAATGCCCCTTTGTTTGTATGAATAGTTCACCAAATTTCAGGGCTGAGTAGGAAGAAGGATTATATTTTGAATTTGAACCTTACTTGCTTGCGATACTACTTTTATAATATCGTAGATGGATAAGGACTTATAAATTTTATCTTGATATGGTTTGGTAGTTTAACGAGTAGCTAAAACCCATTGTCAGACATCTATAGCTTCATGTCCTCTCTTCATGTCCTCATACTTCACCAATGACTGAGTATTAAACACTCGTTCTCCTTCAAGCTTGCATTTCCATTGATCGGATAGTGGTTCAAGCTGTATGTATTCTTTTTTCACCATCTCGATTTGTGCCTACAATTCGTTTATACAATTGGCTTGCTTCATAATATTGTTAGTTTTTAGGAGGCCTCGAGGGTTTTATCAACCAAGAATATTTGTCACTTCTTCTCCCACCACATACGGGTAGGCACCAATGACTTCTAAATTAAGAAGACTTGCTGAAATGGCCTAGCCAATATCACCAACTAGTGGGTCATGGAAGCACGGTGAGATCCAGAAGTATAATACTATGGATTCTCCACACTACGTACATCAAAATTATCACTAATGCACATATAATATTTCTGACGGCCATCAGAGCAAAGACCATCCAACACTCATATGTCCTCATCCGTTATCCTCCTAACACGATGACAAAGAAGTTTTACACTAGGAATTTTGTCAAAGTTACAAGCATAATAATGCGTAAGCTTTGCATATTCCTTTTATAATCCTGCAACATTTTCCAGCTAAGATCAGGATATATATATATATATCCTTCACAAGTTCAATCATCGGTCTCAAGTGTGAGAAGGAGGGAAGTGTGCCAAGTATGGAAATGCCCTGGTGGATTGACTTGGCGACCACTTGCTAAATAGAAAAGAAGAAAAAGTATTATGCACATGGTTGGTGAAAAAACTTACATAAATTTAATAAAGGAATTGTAAGACATCCGTTGCAAAAAAGGAATTGATATCGCATATAACTTATCACACATGTATTACAAAATTGCACTTAAACAACTTTAATCATTCATGTGGCAATTAATATAAAAATAAATACTTGTAGCTATCCTCAGACTTTAATTAACCTTGCCACCTGCTAGTACCGTAAGTGGATGGCTTACTAGATTATATCTTAGGCACAATAGGCTGGCTAGTGACCCCAAAGTTTCTCACTCTACTGGAACTCGTTGTGCCCTTTAAATTACAAATAATTGTTTCCTTTCTCTTTCCCTTTTCATTGTGAGGGATGAATTTATAATCCTTCTTGCAGGAACGAAGTTCCCTCATCAAGGATAAAAACTTTAGTTTCCCTAAATATTGGATTAGAGGATAAGGATGACCATCATCCTGAATTTTCTTCATATACATATTGTCTGCCTTATCATTAGCATCCTGGAGAGCCTTTTATAATATAAGCTTTGCGAGGCATGTTATTCGCTTACAATGTAGGATTTTTCCAGCGGATATGAAGCAAGGTTTCACACCACCCTACAACCCAAGCAACAGTAGATAACTCTTCAAAAACCTTAAATAATTCTCATGCCTAGGATATCTAATTCATCAACACTTGGGGATAGTCTGGATGAGCAGGTCCCTCATTACTCAAAAACTGAAGATGATCCTGAAGCACTTTCTTCAACCCTCTCTCTTCATGAAGCAAGCTACGCTCCTCGACCTACTTCAACTCGCTCCTTTCAAGGGCATCCTTCAGCTCCTAGACCACACGGGTAATGACCCTTCACAATTAAGAACTTTGCTAACAGACACTCAAGGGAAATAAGGCTCTCCCTAACCTACAAAGTTTAACATTCACATTTCAATTACATGTTATCACACAACACACTGAATAAAAGTTATTTAAATATACTAACAATGGTGGTATTATATGGCTAATGAAGAGACTCAACAATGGTCACACAAATTTCTTCAGATTGGATGAGCCACTCACTTTAGGTCCCTCTTTCTGCACGACACTATTAGGAGTCCGGGTTATTTGCAACTTAGACCGCTCCATATCCACTCCCCTTGCATCCTCCTGCTTTTGCGTCCTGCATTGGAGTATAACACCTATATGACAGGAAAATTAATGTCACTTGTCCTTCTTTGCCTCCAGGTTAGCTTCCTCTTCTTGAGATGCCCTCTCTTTCTTTTAGCCTTAGTACAATCCTTTGTTGCCCCTCGACAAACATGGTCAGAATTAGAATCATATTCTTATCAGCATACAATGTTTTAGTCTTCTTTCCATCATCCTTGATGAAGTGAATGTTAAGAGGGGTACCAGATACCTTTCATAAATCACAACTCACATTATCTTAGTACCGAACACATTGCATAAAATCACTATGAATAAAGTATAAAAACATAGATAATATACAATATTTTTTTTTAACATCTGTTAAGTTTTAGATGTGAACCATGTCATCCTTTTCGCCCAGTCAAATTCATAGAATGGGTGAACACAAGAGACAATAAAACTTTGCTGTTTACCAATAACTTATCCCCTCAGTTATGTTGCTTATTCAGAGGCACAATGTAATTCCACCTAGGTAATTGAATGTCATTTGGATGTTAGCACTTAAAAAACATACATCGATCCTTCCACAACCTACAATTACTAAGGAACCCTTCAATCAACTGAACCACAGTAATACTAGGGTAAAATGTAAATTGGTCATCACTATTCTTTAACTTACAAAGTTGATAAAAACTTTGGTAAAACTTCTCCTTGCCTTACAATACACAGACTCAAATCCAACCAGCATGGCCACCCCATGAGGATGTAACTAAGAAAGAGCAACCTCATAACCCTCCAACACACTCATAAAATAATCCGGAACATGAAGGGCTGGGCCATACTGCAAATTGCCTTCGTACACATCGAACATACCCAGCGGCGGCCTCATCACAACATCTCTAACACATGGAACACGGATTATATTCCCTCAGTACAACTACATCAATTATGGTCTGTTACTACTACACCCCACTTTTGGCATCCTCGAATGCTACCAATAATTATGTGAAATTACCTGTATCCCCCTTCAACTATCTGGAGACTGATTATGATAACAGTCGTTAAACAAAGCCATGCCGTTCCTTTTATATTTCAAACTCATCCCTACATTCTCGGGTCTCTAACAACGACTACTAAAAACAGAGATAAACTCAGTCGCATATGCCTGCATTTCTTTACCTAAGGAGTCGTTACTTACCTCACCATCTTTCCATTACAACCTCACAAGTAAATTGAACTCGCCTCAGTAACTCACCCGATTACACCTTCCTAGTTCTAATAATAAAGCACGATGACTTAGCTCGCCACTAATCCTTAGCTGGGTGGGGGGCTATGGTATAAACCTCCCAAAACCAATCAAAGTCAAGTCTAAGTGTAACACCTTGCACCAAAAAACCAAGATAGAGAACATAAAAGAGTATATTGAATGATGCACGGAACACCTCAATGGAGAATAAAGATGATCAGTGCCTATAAGCATCCTAGGAAGACCATGATTCAATGATAACAAGAACGACGTGGACAATGATCTACCCTGATGACACCACTCATCGACTATAAATAGAAATCGAGAACAGTGAGAAAGGTAATAACATTTCCTCCAACAAAATCCTTACATCAAAATGAAAGCTGACTTGGGCATTGGAATTCAGTCCCGGGACCTTCCTGGCTAAGTCCTTACATCTTAAAACTACAATTTTATATTTTCTTTAGCACTAGTTTGTCTTTAGTATTCAATTGTTTAAATCTTTGAATGCATTAATCTACTGTGCTTTTAAGTTAAAATTTTCACAAAGTCTTATTTTAGACCGACTAACCGTTAGACGAGATTATTTTATAACTGATCTAACCAATGAGGTGATTTGTTGTTTGATTTTATTTATTTCACTGAGCTTCCTATAACTTTGAAAGCTTTTAAAATGTATCGCAATGTATAAATAATTATTATTTAACCCTAAAACTTATTAAAATAAATATTTATAATTAACCTAGCTGATAGCCGATCTAATAGGAGAGTTTTTCTTATTTTTAAATCAATTATTTTATCTATTATAATAACTAAAGCAACAATTTTTTGGCCATGTGGCATCCCCAACATTGCCAAGTCACATTGCCATGTAAGATTTCCACTAACAAAAACACCTCATTTTCAAATTCTTTTCATTAAATACAATTTGTATTTAATGCACAAATCTTTTCTAAAAATTTGAAAATTGTATCAATTAGTATATTTATTTTTCTTAATTTTTTTATTTGATGTATGCATTTCCCAACAACCAACCTACCAATAAATGGCTAATTTTTTTATTGTATGACTTTGTTTATATATATATTTTTTGAAATATATGACTTTGTTTACATTTGTGCTTGGTGTAGACAAACTCTTTAACATTTCATCTTCTAAGAGTTCTTTGCT
>JAUOBV010568355.1:0-16321 GCA_032360425.1 Rubia occidens | reverse complement strand
ATTCTATCTTGTTAATTAATGAATTTAAAATAATATAAATAAAATTCTAAAAATAAAATTGGTGAGCAAATTACACAACCAATTTATACTTAAAAGAATCTTAGGGTCTTGCACTCTGGAAATCCTTCATGTCACCATAAAAATTAGTTTTGAAAGTCTCCATCATTTCATCAGAGCCCGTGCATAAGTGATATTCTTTTTTTTTTACACAAACCAGGAGGGAGCTTCGTGAGCTAGTGAAGAGGCATGGTTGAATTCATGAGGTTGAAGTCCAATTAGCCAATTAGGAAGCCCAATTGGCAATCCTTTTTTTTTGCTTTTAAGTTAACAAAACGATGTCATTTTACCCTAACTAAAACGATGTCGTTTTACCCTAACTAAAACGACGTCGTTTTGTTTAGTGAGAAAAAAATAAATTAAAACACCAGCTTGTCTTCTTCAAGTTTCGCCGGAAAGGAACGCTGCAACATAAGGGGGTTGAATCCATGGATTCCGGTGGCGCCTAGGGCTAAATCCCGGGTCACCGGATTCTAGGGGTGACGCCAACACCCTCTCGCTCCCCCTGGTTCCGCCCTTGGGGCGAACAAATCCATAAAGAGTAACTTAGTTCGCCGAAATTTATCGGGGCGGCCGCCAGGCTCACCCCAGTTAAGTTCCACCACTGCAACGTACTCCTTTCGTTCTACCAACAATTTTGGACTTTTCATTTTAATATGTTACAGTAATACATTCTATGTATAAAAAAATATGAAATCATTTCTAGTACGACAATGTTAGAGAAGTAGAGAAGTATAATCAATTTGGTGAATAGTTAAATTTTCAATTCTTGGCTTCTTGCTTATATATCAATATAATCCCAAGATTTTTTTTTGAAATACTTGTATAACTCTAAAACTACATTAGTTTGAATAATTTAACCATTATGATCATTGATCAATGTTGACTTTAAAGTTTTTATTGACACCGAGTCAGCGTAAATAAATGAGATCTTTGACCATTCTTAGATATTTGGACTTTTTTCAAATGGAAAATGAGAGCTTCAGTTTTATTTTAAAGTGCCAACATAACCTTTAATCAACATATAAGTTATTTGAAAGTGATTGTGTAGCCTTTACCGGTGTAGAAGTTTATAACTTAACCATTCTTGTTATTTTTCTGTCAAAAAAAATAAATGACAAAATTTGTCTTTTGCGTTTGGAAATTCTAACCCATTCAGTCACCATCAATGCCCCCACCTCCACCCACCAAGACCGTTTCAGTCACCAGCAACCCTGTCGCGCCTCACACCACCATCATTACCATTAATTGACCACCGCCCACCATTGATTTTAGCCACATCGTCCCTCCACAACACAAGTCCCCATCTCCAATCCTCCCCTTCCGTGTCGTGCCACCCCTCCCTCGCTGGTCCCCTTCTTCTCTCCCCATTACCGTCGATCCGCTTCCTCTTCGTGATTTTGACAAAGATTTTGAGCAGCCCCCAACAAGCACCACAGGCACACAATAGCACACCACCACTCAAAGTTTTCACTTATTCGCCTAGCCTCCCACACACTAAAACCACCCAAAATTACATATTTTTGGTATTCATTGATTTCAAAAACCACCATAGTTGTGGAGATGATTCATTGCTGGATTCCCATATCATGAGAGAAATTGAGAATTTCTCTGGTCCATAAAACCACGATGACTAGAAAATCATGTCGAATTTATCGTCTATTCCTTTGATTATTAAGGTGGTCCTACTAGAAAATAGCCAGCGACGCAATGACTACGTTGACTTCTTCATGCCTCATAAAGAAGATGGCGTGGATGACGAAAAATCTGATACCTCATAAATAATTTAATTGTTCTATTTCTACCAATCGAGGTTTCCTACTCTTCTGGTTCACATAATTCATACACCATGACTTGATGAGCTATCTCTCCGAATATTTTTAAATTGATGGACAATTCTAGATCAATTATATGAAAATGGCAATTGGTGAGTTCCTTAACGAAAATAATTGAAGAAAAATACCATTTTTTGTTTGTTTATTCAATAGATTAAATAAATTTAAACGATTTTAAGTCATTTTAATATTAGATGACCTTGAACGTCACTTATTACGAGCTCAGAATAATTTTGGGGACATTTCAATGCTTTTAAATAGGTCAAAATTATATTATCATTTATGAAAGAACTAAGAATTACATGAACATTTTTCCTCTGTCAAATTAAATTCAAGAATCTTTTATCATTTTATTATTAACTAACATCAACCTTATACTTATGCCAATTTAAAATTATATGCTTTTAAAATTTGTACGATCATAAGCGAAACTTATAAGTGTTTTATTTATAAGTTAAACATTTTTAGTGTTTAGTAAACTGGCGAAAAAGTGTTCATTTAAAAAGTAGAAGTTATTTTGGGTGAAAAAAATAGAAACTGGTCTCGCACATTTATAAAATAAGCCAAAATAAATCAGTTCCGAAACAAAGTTTTATGAAACACATATGATATCCTACCGTAAAGGATGGAAGAATAATATTGTTCCCATTGTACTGGCATGTTTATCTCACATTCTCAATTATATGTTCCTTAATCACCGCCATCTGCCCCAATATTTTGTCATTTTTCGACAACGACCCCTCTCTTCATTCCCAGCTAGTCAAAGCGAAACACATGCACATTTTTATTTTCTCCCTTTCTTTTATAAATTTTGACGCAGGCATAAAATAAAAATATAGGCAAAGTCATAGACATACTCCGTATGAAAAAAATGAGATTAAATTAGAATTACAGAAGAATAAAATATGTTAATTATAATATTATAAATTTATTATACAATGTGTAATATTTATTAATTTATGATACGATTGATGCAACTTGAAATATTTATGGATGGCCAAAAAAGCTCGTACAATACTGTGATTTAAATTTTATTTTTGAAAAGATGTCACAATAATTGTTCGGACAAAGAACATTAAATGTGTGCTAAAATTTCTAAACTATCAATTTCTTCCTCAATTTTTCCTTGACTCCTATAAAAAACTAACCCTATTATTTTTTGAAAATCTAATCCTGTAAAATGTGGAAATGCGAATCTAGCTAGTTTTTAAGAAAATGTGCTGATATAACCTTTTTGCACTATTCTGACGTTGAGTTGGCATTTTTCGACATTGACCTAACCTTAAAAGACAAAAATACCCCAACTCTTAAAATTAAAATTTTAATGACAAAAATACCCCTAGCGTTCTTCTTCATCATCTCCAAAACAACCGCCACCGCTGCTCCACCGCCTCTACCGCCATTGTTGGCCCCTGCCACAACCATGGGTTGTCGGCCCCGCCCCTGCCATTCCACTAGCGACGCCCGGAATATGGAGTTTTGCCATGATCTAGAGTTTTGCTGAAATCTGGAGCTTCACCGCCTCACCACCTCTACTGTCTCACCGCCTTACCACCTCCACCCGCCCAGCATAACCTCCACCCACTCAACCTCACTACTCCACCTCTACTCGCCACTAAACCCCACACCACCACAGCTTCGCCCCGCCCTCGCCTCCACCGAATATTATAACCCTCTCCTCTCACAGCCACCCATCACTACCCAAAACCACCACCCACGCCCGTAATGCCGCTACCAGGTAGTTGCCTTCAGTCACCAGCTCCAAATCACTCAAGGGACAGAACTCTGGTAGTAGCTCTTCGAGGCGGCAGAAAGGGAAGTGGAAGAAGCAAATGCAGCGTATATGGCCAGATCTTCATTGCTTTAACAACGCCAGATCTTTACTCCCGCCAAACTACATTGCCACCAAACCCTTTACCGCCACTAGAGCGCCTGGTTCACCGCTTTAGCCGCCGAATGGGGCGGTGCCACTTGCACTCCTGAGGTTTTAGGTGTTCACTCAGATTAAATTTGAAGGAAAACACCCCAAAAATGGTAGTCGCGATAGAAGTGAACGTCAAAGAGGAGACAGTGTCGCCGGAGGTTGTCGCCAAAGAAGTTTGTCGCTGAAGGTGGCAGTGTCGAATCTGAATGAAAGCTAAAAAAAGGTTTAAAATAGTGTTTAATAAGGGCTTATAATAGTGTGCAGAGGAAGGAGCAGCGGCGCCAGGAGGAGAGGATTGTTGGGGAAAGTAGGTTTTCTGAATGGACAAGGGTAATGTATTCTTTTCTAATTTTCTAAAAAAAATTTAAAACAGGAGAATAATAGTCAATTCATGAGATTCCGACCAAATTCAGGTTCCCGGGATTAAATTGATACTTTCGATCAAATAATAGGATTAAAATTGCACTTTCAAATTTTATACGATTAAATTAACACTTTCGACAAAAACCTAAAGTTATTTTAGCACTTAAATATAAATTATATTAAACCAAAGTTCAGGTTATCCGGACAAAACATGGCCTTAGCACGATTTTGCTTCATGTGTACAAGCATGCAATTTGCGCCATCTCAGATCAGTATAAAAATTAAAGAAAACATTAGTACTAAATTATTATTTATACTCCCTCTGATTTTCTTATTTGATTCCGTTTAACTGCAAAAAAATTTAAGGCATATTTGACCATTAATAATTTTAATTGTATACAATAACAGACGTCATGTGTGGTGTCTTTGGATTCTTCGCAACAAGTAACTTCTAAAAAGTAAAATTTCATAGTGCGTTATTATATGAAATTAAATTTATAGATAGTCGAACATGTCTTGAAAACTTTTCAGAAAAAACCAGAGGGAGTACATTAACAGATGCTCAAGGAATTGATTTTTCTGACATACTTATTTTGTTTCCTTTTACTTTTTTTTATGTGGATAGTTATATCACGCCTTGTATTTTACTTAATCACGCCTTTTATTGCGTACTAAATAAATACCCTATGTATTATGAATATTTTTAAATCATTAATGAAATCGAATAGTTAAGTATTATTAATTAATTGTATTAATAATAACCAATTATGTTTTAAAAATGTTTAATGATAACCAATCACAGATGGGCGGCGGCACCGAAAATTTGGGACGGTGACGGAAGTCTGGGCGGTGGGTGGGGTCCTGGGCGTCGGCGGGAGGGGGCGGTGGTGGCGGTGGCCCGCTCTCCTTTCCTTCTCCGGCCCCCGCCCTCCTCTACTTCCTCCGCCGCCCTCCGACGCTGATTTTCTCCCCCCTCCATGATCTCCCATCCTCCCTCCGCTCTCCGCCGCTGGTTCTCCTCCCTCCGCCCGGCCCCGGTATCCTCTTATCCCTCCATTCTCCGCCGCCCGTTCTCCTCCCCCCGCTTCGGTTCTCTTCTCCTTCCCCGATTATTCTCTCATTTTTTGGTTCTCCGCCCTCCACTCTTTGATTTTCATTTTTCTTCCGGTTCTCCCCATCCGGCTCTCCTTTCACAGATCCCGACCCAGTCTCTTTTTCTGATTCTCATTTCCACCGTCCTCCGTTCTCGTTTCCACCGTCGGTTCTTCGTAAAAAAATGAGTGAGATGGGACAGGGTTTGAGGGCTAAGGATTAACGGGGGCGCGGGAGGATGGGAGGGTGGGGCTTGGGCGGGGAGATGCCAGAAAAATGAGTGGGCAGGGCTAGGGTTTGAGGGCTGAGGACGGAAGGGTGGCGCTGGACTGCCGGGGAGGGAGGGTAGTGGATGTCCGACGGTGGCACCGGACCGCCTGTTGAAATATGTTTTTAATTTTCTTTAAAATTCATTTTTTTTCTAAATTAAATTTTTTTATATACACACACATACGTATTAGGGTGTGAGTAAGTAAAATACAGCACCGCCTTTTTTTATCCGAAGAGGACGAAACCAATGACGGCTGCTTCTCTTTATCCCGTGAGGGGATAAAAGGGTCATTTCTATAACAATTTGGAATAATTCTCTAGTTTGATTCACTGATGCATACGCTGGGATAATTTCTATAACAATTCATTCTTAATTTTTTTTAATTTTTTTTCTAAAATATAATTTACTACTATAGCCTTTATTCTCAAACAAATGGTAATTCGAAATTCATATAGATATTTGTTTATCCAGAGAGGAAAAACGGGAAATAAAATTGATATGAAACCGTTTCTTTAAAAAATTGTTGATATTTACTTAATTACTGGGACTAATTTATTAAAAAACTGGTCAATTCTAACAATGTGTCACTAGTAGAGAATACTCTATTAAAGACAGCATTAGAAGGCGGTTCTATCGAAACCGCCTTTAATTGAGACCCGAAAACACTTCTGAGTTCGGAACTCCCTCCTATGTCATCAATTTCATTTTGAAGGCGGTTAGAAATGAACTAAATGAAGTTCCGCCTTTAATGACATTGATTGAAGGCGGTTCTAACCGCCTTTATTTTGGGCCCGAAAGTACTTCAGAGTTCAGAAGTGCTAACCCATGTCATTTTTTTAATTTTAAAGGCGATTCTTATTTTAGAACTGCCTTTATTGGGCTGTCTTTTTGGCTCAATCCCCTTTTATTGTTTTTCTCCTTCATTATTTCTCCTCCCTCCCTACATAGGGTTTTCTCCCTCTCTTTTCTCTCCAGCCCCCACTATTCTCCCTCCTCCAACTGTCCCCTCACTCTCCACCGTCCGCCGTTTTCCGCTCATGTTCCCTCCACCGTTCGCGGCTCCAGAGCTCGCCACTCATCCGCTCTCTCCCGCCTCTGCCTGTCACTGGGTTTCTTTTGTTTTGCGATTATAGTTTGTTGCTTGAGTTTCTTTTGTTTTATAATTAAAGTTTGTTGCTTTAATTAAACTGGATTTCTTTTGTTGTTGTTGGAATCAGTCAAATATCTGACTAAGATATGGTTAGATATGGATAGAGTTGTTGACTAAACTAGAGTTATACTAATACTAGCTTTCTTTTTTTAATCTATTTATTCTGAGCAGTAATATATTCTTCAGTACATGAAACTATTCTTTCATGGTATTACAGTCAGGTTCTGATCCAACCTAAACCCTAAATGTTTTTTTCGACCGCCACCTCTCCCTCATTTTTTGGGCGACCAAATCCCTCCCCTCCTCACCTTTTTCCGTTCAAATTTCGGCCACCATTACCTGTTTCTGCCATTATTGGTCTTCTTCTTCATCCAAATATTCAGCCCAATTTTTTTGACAATATACTCAGCTTCAACGTCCTCCTTCTCCGACCTTAGCTTTTCTGGTATTTCTCTGACCGGTCTGCCCCATTACCGACTGTGTCCTCTCACTAAACGCAATCGTTCCCGACGGAAACTCTCCCTCTCAACGTCGTCTCTAGGTCTCCGGCAGGTCCTTATTCAGAAAAATTTCTCAATGGCACCGTGATAAATGGACGGCCAAATATCCCGCCTCTCAACAACGATGAACATGACGTAGCTTTTCCTTCAGCGCGTGATGACCAAGCGCCAGACGTCACATCTACCTCTCACCCGTGCGTGGTTTCACAGGCACCGGACAATCACCTGTTTGTCTGAGCGTTAGTGCTCATTTGATTTGCGCAGTGCGCGTGTATTGGCTTCCTTATTTTAAACCATGGCTCCCAGTGGGTCGTAGATTTTGGCACCACAAAACACATGTCATCGTCTCATGCTTCTGTTGATCGTGTGACACCTTACGATGGTTCTTCCATCGGCTATGTTGGTAATGGTTACCCACTCCCTATTACTCATATTGGTGATTCTCGAATTTCTAATTCTCTGTTTCTTTATAACGTGTTTGTTGTGCCTGATATCACTAAAAAAAATCGATTAACAAATTAACTCGAGATAATAATGTTGTTGTCTGCTTTGATGATTGCTTATTTATTATTCGGCATAAAATCACTGATGAAACTTTGGATCAAGGTCATAGTGAACATGGGTTGTATGTTCTAGACTATGGTGCATCTGCTTTGTTATCTACTGTGGAATCAAATTAAGTCGCATGCGTCATTTGAAATCTAGCATACTAGACTTGGTCATGTTTTGCATTCTTTTATTTATGGTTTGCGATCTTCTGGATCTTTATATATCTCTTTGGTTTTGTCGAAACCTACCCATTGTGATGCGTGTGAAAATGCTAAAGGAAAACGTTTAGCTTTATATACAAATTTTAAATGTGCTGCTATGGTACTTAATCTAGGTCACTGTGACTTATGGGGGCCATCTCCTATTTTATCTGCTGATGGTTTATCCTACTATGCTATTTTCCTCAATGATCATTTTCGACTCTCGTGATTTTACCCACTGCGCCACAAATTCAATTTTTGGGATGTGTATCACCAGTTTGAGACTTTTGTGGAAAATCAGTTCTCTTCCACCATTAAAGTGTTTCAAAGTGATGAGGGGGGATGAGTTAGTAAATGCTCACTTAAGCTCTCACTTTCAGACAAAGGGCATTCACCATCGATTTCTTGCCCGTATACTCCTGAGCAGGACGGTCAGGCTGAGCGCAAGCAACACCACATTGTTGAGATGGGTCTGTCTATGTTATACCACTCTAATGTACCTATCTTTCACTGGCTTCACGTATTTGCTGCAGCCGCTTATACCATAAATCGACTGCCCATATTTGTTCTTGGCAGACGATCACCATATGGAGTTATTAATGGTTGGGTTCCCATATACACGAGCTTCCATGTATTAGGTTGTCGTGTGTACCCTTATCTTCGTCCATATGCAGCTCACAAACTCGCTCCTCACTGTTTTCCATGTATCTTTCTTAGGTACATCTCCCAGTATAAGGGATATCGTTGTTTGGGTCGTACGTCTGGAAATATATATATGTCACCAGACATGCTCGGTTTGATGACACTTATTTTCCTTTTGCAGGTGTTTCTACTTCCGCATCTCTGTTCTCTCTAGATGTTTTTGGATTCTGCTGATGCATCAGCTGATATTCCTGCTCTTTTCACGATGGTCTCACCTCCTGCTAGGCTTGTCACTTCGTTTGCCAGCGTTTCTGGCTCATTGATTCTATCGTCCTCACTGACTGCATCACCATGTTCTGTCTACTTGGACGACCATCTAGTGGCCTCTCCGACGCATCCTGCTCTGCCAATCTCACTATTGACCAACTTACCTGGTTCACCGGCCCCTTCGCCGACCACCTCACCAACCCATTTGTCGGCTATTTCGCTGCCTGCAACTACTCCTTTGGTCTCTCCACCTTGGCTTCGTACTCATCGGATGGCTACTCGATCGGCGACTGGGGAAATTATTATTATATCATTGCTCAAGGTCTTACTGCTGCCTTACTTGCTCAGTATGAGCCCATCGATTATCGCGCTGCCCTTCAGGATCCATCTTGGGTTTCTGCTATGGATGATGAGATAACAGCTCTTCGTGCACAACGCACCTGGTATTTGATTGCACACCCATAAGATGTCAACATTGTTAGCTCCAAATGGGTCTATTGACTTAAGTACCATCCCGATGGCACTATTGAGCGTCATAAAGCTTGGCTTGTTGCATGGGGTTTCTCTCAGTTATCGTGGATTTGACTTTGATTACACCTTCAATCATGTGGTCAATTCTTCCACTTTTCAGACAGTTCTCGTTATTGCCACGATGCGATCCTGGCCGCTTCATCAGTTGGATATCAAGAATGTCTTTCTCAATGGCTTCCTTGATACTCCCGTTTATATGGCACAACCCGTTGGCTACAAAGACCCGCTCCATCTAGATTATGCCAGCCACTTGCGGAAGGCCATTTATGGTCTCAAGTAAGCCCCTCGAGCCTAGTTTCACTGATTCAGCACTTTTTTTCATTCAGCTCGATTTTCAGTGTAGTTCAGCTGACACTTCTCTATTTGTCCTTTCTCGGGGATCATTGTTACTGTTTCTTCTGGTTTTATGTCCAGGACATCATCCTTACAGGTAACGATTAGACCCTTTTTTGGCAGTTTATTGATTGGACATGTCGAGAGTTTGCTATCAAGGACTTAGGCGCCCTTCTTTACTTTCTTGGCTTAGAAGTATCACCTACTTCATCGGGTTTGTTTCTTGGCCAAGCTAAGTATGTCCGAGACATTCTCACTCGTGGCGGGATGTCTGAGGCTACTCCAGTCTCTACTCCTTTTGTGCCAGACTCGCGGTTACATAGTTCCACTAGTCCTTTCTTTCGAAATCCGACGTTGTATCTAGTTGGGGCTCTCCAGTACCTGACCATTACTCTCCATGAATTGGCTTTTTTCAGTCAACACTGTCAGTCAGTACCTTTAGGATCCTCATGAAGATCATTTTGCTGCAGTTACTCGGATTCTCCGATATGTTCGAGGAAAGCTGCACTTTGGTCTTAATTTTTGCTCTGCCAGCTCTCGCGAGGTGTTGGGTTATTCTGATGCTGATTGGGCTCGCTGTCTGGAGACTCGTCGATCCACTTATGGTTATGCTATTTTTCTTGGTGGAAACCTTGTTTCCTGGAGTGCCAAGAAACAGCCCGTTGTTTCTCATTCCAGCACTGAGTCTGAGTACTTGGCCCTCACCAACACAACTTCTGAGGTTGTTTGGATGACTCACCTGCTTTGAGATCCTCAAGTTCCACTTTTTGGTTCTCCGCTGCTGTTATGCGACAACAATAGCACTATCTTCTTGGCCCAAAATCCAGTTGCTCATAAGCGGGCGAAACACATTGACATCGACTATCATTTTGTTCGAGAGTTGGTTGCCCTTGACAAGATACATGTTGCTCATGTTCTTACTGCTCTTCAGATTGCTAACATCTTCACCAAAATGCTCTCCCGTCCGGTGTTCGAGTTCTTCATGTCCAACTTTGCATCATTAAGCATTCGACACTTCGCTTAGGGTGGGGTGTTGGAATCAATCAAATATCTGATTGAGATATGGTTAGACATGGATAGAGTTATTGACTGGACTAGAGTTATATTAGTAATAGCTTTCTTTTTGTACTCTATTTATTATGAGCAGTAATACATTCTTCATTACAAGGACTATTCTTTCAGTTGTTTTGCTCCCCTGGGTTACAGATCCGTGTTGCTTCGCTGCAGGAAACCTCAGGTTTCCAGCAATATTTTTTGGAAGGCGGTTTTTGAACCGCCTTTGATTTCGATCAAAGGCGGGACTAGAGAAGGCACTTTGAAGATGTCATTAATAGTCCGATATAACTGCTTTTAATGGCTCCTTCCTACATTAGTGTGTAGATTTTGACTGTTTAGACAATTTAGGGATAAGTTTGAAAGGTCTTTAGATATTCTGTTACACTTCTGTGTAATACTCTATGTTATACTAGTAAAAATTTGTCATGTGTCCCTTCCAATAAAATTATATCAAGATAAAAATTATTAAACTAATATTAATTAATTTAAGAGGGATACATGACAAAATTTTATTGATGTAACATAAACTTTTACATAAAAGTGTAACAGAATATCTGGAGACGGTTGAAAGGGCTTTATATTTTGTGAAAGCAGTCCAGAAGCAGAAACCTTCTCCGCTAATCACTCAAATGCAAAATGCATTTACCAGTTGAAGCTTGACTAGGTTTACGTTTTGCGATCATTTCCCATGTTACTTTCAAAGTCAACATTATCAGCCTAACTTCTCATTTAATGCACTTTTATAAATAACAACAAACGTTAGATTTGTGACATTTAAGTTGCACCCTCCACCCTCCACCATAGGGTACAAATGTTGTCAATAAATTTTATAAAGTAGCATGATATATTTGAAAGTGATATAAAAGACATTATTATATTTTAATTTATTAAAATATTTTATCATACTTTCATTTTTGCTTAGTAAAGGTGGCTGTTAAAAAATGGTAATGGTAGATATGGCAGTGGAGGTGATGGATTTGGATGGTAAGATGGGAGCAGCTGGTGGCAACGACAGCTGGGAATAGGAGGGACGTGGAGGAGATTGAAATTAAGTTAGTATAATAAGAAAATGATGGACAAAAACTAATATGATAATGTCGTTCGTGTGTGAAATGTGTTGTGAAGTAAAAATAAAGATACAATATTGTGTTCTAAGTCTCTGACACTTTTCAAATATGATAATGTATTTTGTTGTTGTCAGAACATATGATGATACTTTGTGAATTTCACTCATTAAATTTTTAAATTTATGCAAAAGTACGTACAAAGTTAACGTTCCTATTTTCTTCTTCAAGATATATATATATATATATATATATATATATGTACATGTATATAATTGATGACCGTGTTACAAATGCCACATGTCTCTTTATTACTATTGTTCATTTTTAGATTAAACAATTTTATTCTACCCGTATGAACCTTTACTATCTTATTCCCTCTGTAGTCTCTACTTGTCATGTATATGTTTACTTTCTTGTCCTCAAAACTAATGTGTTATGGTTTTAAAGTTTTCTTATACACCGTGTTAGATTTGAAACCTCAATGTTAATGTGGAAATATAGTGGGATGCTCACTCCTTTGTGTGAGACACTTTGAATGAAATGAGTTTGTAAAAAAATGATGTCAGCAATTTTTAAATACCCCCTTCTAATGGGAACGTTAAAGAATTCAATCTCATATGCAGTCTTAGGTTGTGTTTAGTAGGGTTTATATGTGTTTTTCTTATAATTCAAGCACTTTTTTAGTATTTGGTAAACTCCTAAAAAGTGTTTATCTAAGAAGCAGAAACTATTTTTTTGGGAGAAGAAGGAACTGGTCTCCCTCTGCTTACAAAATAAGTCAAAGTAAGCCAGTTTTGATTATAAGCACACATCTACCAAACACACCTTTAGGCCTTGTTCTTCCCAACTACTTTTACTTAATTAAAGTAAACTAAAAATAAATAGTAATATACCTAAATTTCATTAAATTATTTTTTATTACATAAACTAAATTAAACTGAAGTGAATTATCTAAACTAAATTAAAGTGTAGATAAATTTGGAAGAACATACTCCTTTTGTTTCACTATGTTTGGCACTATAGGCTTATGTATTTTTTATTTTTTTTGCAAGATGAAATGTATGGAGATAATTGAGTGAAGAGAGTAAAAAGTTTAATGAGTGGTTGAGAATGATATACTTTTTGCCATTAAAGGAAAGATGACAATCATAGAAAATATAAAAATGGTAAGTGTACCAAATATAGTGAAACTGAGGGAGTACTCTTATTCCCACTTTCTTTAATCTACATAGTACTCTCTCTGTTTCATTCGATGTGACACACTTTTCTTTTTTACTTGTTTTTAATTTATTTGACACACTTTTCTTCTATGACAATATTTCTTTAATTTCATCAACTCGTTCAACTTTTTCTCTTTCTAAATTCAATTTCATCCACTCATTTTATTCAGCTAAATCAAATTAACTAACGTTACAGTGTCACATCCAACGAAATAGAGGTAATACATGTGTTTTGGCTTGGTGGGATCATGAAAACATCACCAAGATACCAACCATATTGTAGCTGACAATGAATCCGGTGGTTATCGAATTAAATTTCCAGAATATGATCAGTTTTGCTAGGGTTTGGCTTGTTGTACTATTAATTACTTGCTAGATTCATAATTTCATAAATATACATGTGATTTGCCAGCCAATTAAACTGGTATCACAATAATAGTGGAAATACGTGAGTCCCCAGTTTGACTTTCTTTTAAATGATTTTTTTAACTTTAATTTAATTTAAAATTTATTTGGAAACATCTTTAATTATAGAGTCCGTCTCTTGAAAGGCGGTCTTTTCATAAGTCATGGAAAGACCAAGGTTTAAAGTATAAATTAGAAGAAATCAAAATAAAAAATTTGGGTTGCATGAATCGGATTATAAACTTTGTAACTACTACATGTTGCACAATAAAATTTTAATATTACAACTAAAACTTTTTACCTTTTATTATTTGCATTAAACCTCATTTTTCCATAATTTTATGGAAATACCGTCTTTCCAAAACTTTACCTTAATTATAATCTATTTGTATCAGTGAGGTTCCTTATCAAGTGGCCACGCTCTGTTGGAGTCCACTTATATGCACCATTTTAGTACGGAGATCTCTGGAATCACTACCACATAAATAGGATATTAGAACGCTAAAATATGTTCTAACAGGTGTCTATTGGGATGCTTTCATTGATAAGACGCTTTTATAAGCGTCCCTTAAACGAATCGTTATCGCTAGTCCCTATAGATCATGGGTCGCTATATTAAGCGACCCTATAGTAAGATATATGGTTACTTTTATGTGTCATATTATATTCTCTTGGGTCACTTTAATTTATAAGTGTCCTAATTTATATCTATTAGGACGCTTATAAAATCTCAATTTTTTTTGTATATTGGGCTACTTTGTAATATCCTAATTACATATATATTAGGACGCTTTCAACATGTGTCACACAAGTTTGAGACGTTTAATTCATAAGTGTCCTAATATACATTTATAGAGACACTTTTTATACAAGCGTCCCTATATAAGCGCCGTTATATCCCTTTTGTGTTGTAGTGAGTACGCCGAACGATCTTACTACTTTATACTATTCCATTTATTCTCCCCGACGGAACCCGGTCGTATTCTGTCCGGAAAGCTAGCAGTTAAATCCATCTCCGAGATTCCAATTCCTTTTAATCTAGCATCGCTGGATATCTTCTCCGTGTTTGATCTAATAAACACAATACATGCCTACGATCCAGTAAGGTTATGGCAGCGTCTCCTTGAAGCCGGTTTTCTTGAATTGGTGCCTTATGGGAAAATTTTCAATTAGGTTTCTTTTGAAGGGCTCCTGATAGATGATTGATTTCATCGTCATTGAATTAATAGGACTGCTATCTCTCCTTTAAATCCAGTGATAGGGTTTAGCTTCCTTGAAGGTTGGTTCTTAAAGGTTATAAATCAAGAACCAACCTGCGATTTACACTAGTTATAAATCAAGGCTTGAAATCGTGGTCATTGAGTGGAAAATTAACATAAAACATTCCGAAGAAATGTACAAGTGAAAAATTTGTTGGAAGCTATTATGTATAAATATAGACACAGTCAAAGTCGAGGCGAGAGATGTACCGGCACTGGAAGCCTATTGTAACACTTTACATGTAACACTTATTAAAAATGTTACAATTAATGAAAAATTGTAACACTTTAAAATAAATGTTACATGATTAGTCTAATGTAACATTTTCTAATATGCGTTACGTTTTTTAGTCAAGATGCAACACTTTTTGAAAGTGTTACAAGTTCATAGAATAGCGTAACACTCTAAAAGTGTTGCAACTTTTACATAAAAATATATTTTAATATATTAGTAGAACTACGTCCTATAAATTTTCTATATTTATAGGATATGTAAGTTACATTCTTTATACATATTCTTATAATATATGATATGCACGGAGAAAAAATATTCACTACAAAAATAGAGTTCACCAATTACGCAATTTGGCTAAACATAAGAAAAGTGTAGTAAAATTAAAAACATTCTCAAGTGTACTAAAATTTAGGATTATTTACATTTATAACCTTGACTTTAGGCTGAAAGTGGCAATATAACCCTGCAATCTCAGAAAGTGCAAAAATAACCCTAACTTATTATGGTATGTGCCAATCTAACCCTAACTTTTGAAAAAAATGTGCCGATATACCCAATCTTTCCGATGTTGACCGTGTAAATTCCAGCGACGAGAAAAAAGAAATGACTAAAATACCCTTGAATTAAAATATATTTTTTGGCCGAAATACCCCTAAGAGTTATATAGGGTTATTTCAGCACATAGTCAATAAATTCAGGGTTATATCTGCACTTCCGATATAAAGACAGGGTTATTTCGGCACATAGTCAATAAAGTCAGGGTTATATCTGCACTTTTGATATAAAGACAGAGTTATTTCAGACATAGTTAATAAATTGAAGACACGTATTCTTCCCTTCCTCGCTCCTCACCGAACTCAATTCGTTACATCTCCTTGTTTTAGTCACTGCCATCGCCGGAAGCTTCCCCTATCAATTTTAGCATCTCATAGTACTTCCCCTGTAATTTTTAAAATTGAAATATCTCTGCTTGAAATACTGTGTAAGGGCACTTCACACATTTTGAAATGGCTGCAACGATGAAATCACAACAAAACAACATCAATATCAATTTTAATCCATGTCCAATTTTTCAAAATTTTTATTTACCCCAAATCCGACCTAGGGCTCACATATAACAGAGAATTATTATTTTTACATGCGACAGAGAGTCCAAGCAAGGCCGCTGGATGAGGTATTCAAGGAGGAAGAAACGAGGGAGTTTCGATGGCGGTCGGGCGGAAGAGAAATGGGAAGAGGCGAAATTAGAAGGAGAAGCGGTCAGTTGACTCCTCGGTTTCTGTGCTTTGGGCTGAAGAAAGCATGAAGAAGGGTGGAGCGGGAAGAAAGTCGGGGGAAGAACAGAAAATGCAAGAGAAAAATAGG
>JAUOBV010568252.1:0-16322 GCA_032360425.1 Rubia occidens | reverse complement strand
TATCCAGTTTCTTCAAGAACCTAGAGACGATCATTTTGCTGCTTTTATGAGGATTTCGCGATATGTTCGAGGTACACTGCACTTTGATCTCACTTTTCAATCTGCTAGTTCTCCTGAGGTGTTGGGATATTCTGATGCCAATTGGGCCCGCTGTCTGGAGACTCGCCGATCCACCTATGGATATGTTGTTTTCCTTTGTGGGAATCTTGTTTCCTGGAGCACCAAGAAACAAGCGATAGTTTCTCGTTTCAACACCGAGTCTAAGTATTGTGCTCTTGCCAACAATGCTTCAGAGGTTGTTTGGCTGACTCATTTTCTTTGAGATCTTCGTGTTCCATTGTTTGGTTCTACGTTGCTGTTATGTGACAACAGTAGCGCTATCTTCTTGGCTTAGAATCTAGTTGCTCACAAGCGGGCGAAGCACATCGACATCGACTATCACTTTGTTCGAGAGTTGGTTGCTTCTGGCAAACTGCACATTGCTCATGTTCCTACTTCTCTTCATATTGCGGACATTTTCACCAAAGGGCTCTCTCGTCTGTTGTTTAAGTTCTTTAGATCCAAGCTCTGCGTCGGCGACCATTCGACGCTTCACTTGGGGGGTGTTAGAATAAGTCAAGTATCTGATTGATTTGATTTGATTCTAGATAGAGTTGTTGACTATACTAGAGTTGTACTAGTACTAGTCTTTCTTTTGTACTCTATTTATTCTCGTCAGTAATACATTATTCTTCACGGGAAATTCATTATTTCACTTACACCAAGGATCCATATCTGGATTCGGGTATGGGCATGGGTCCGGGTTTCATGGTTATTATTTTGCCCCTGGTTTGCTTTTTTGTGTTACTGAAATTAGTCCGAAGAAGTTGAAAACACTCTTATCTTTAGGGTTTTGCTTTTCTATTATTTCGCCTACTTATTCTGTCAAGTGTGTAGAACTATTGAAATTCTTATTTCAGTGTAAATGAAGTTATGGTTTTGTTTGGTTAATGATGAGTTGATTTGAGATGGTATTTTAGCGATGAAGTATGGTGACACACTAATACTATTATAAGGATGTTGGTTTGATTCTTAACTGAAATGAGAGGAAATGGGATTTTTGTTAGAGCTCATTTGAATTACATATTTGTGTGAATGATGAGTGGATATTGTTAGCATAATCGAAGATGGGTTTTTGTTATCATTTCCCATCAACACTAAACAAGATTGAAATTTGAAAAAATATATATATTGGGATAAAGGCACGAGTAACCCTCGATTCCTTGATATATGTGTTTATATGATTATGAATTTTTGGAAAACACACATATAACGTTTAACTGGTATTGATATGTGTCCAATCGCCACCACAACATTAAATCCAACACCCTTCAATTAGATCTGAAAAATTAATTTAGGTGGTGTGTGTGGGAAGGATGGGTGATATTTATGGGGGTTTTTTGTTATGGTTATGGCGGGCCGAGGTAGTGACAGATAGGATGGAGAAAGTAAAGAGAAATTGCGACACCAGATTGGGATCGTGGTTGGAAGAAGAATAAGAAGGAGAAGAAGGGAACATCGGTGAAAAAGGGGAAACGAGATTTATTTTTCTTCTTAAAAAGAAAAATGTTTCTTCATTTTAATTGTTTGAATAATTTGATTCTATAACCCCAATTCTTTAATAAGTGTAAATATAACCCCCAATTTTTTAAAAATGCTAATATAACCCTGGTCTCATGTGAAAGATTGGTCACATCGGAATCAGCTGAAATGACATATTTGCTCCTAAAAAATAAAGAAAATGTGGTAAAATGTGCATTAACCGTTTCCCCTCCCAAATCTCTAAATCCCCAAATGCAGTGTACTCCGAATAAGGTAAAAAATAAGTGGCTTGTCCATAATCGTATGGACAGACTGCCTATCAGGGGAACCACTATGATCAAATATATGTATTCCTCAGTTATTTATAATCAATAAATATAACTAAAAGAGCAACCCTTTTGACAAGTGTCACCTCCAATGCTTGCCACATCAGCTTTTCAAAATATTAATTTAAATAAAAATTATATTTAAAATATTACAATATTTGATTTCCAATGCACTTCTTGAAAAGTGAATGTGGTAATAATTACTTCAACCAAGACTTTACTATTGATATGAATAGTCATTCTCTATACTACATTAAAAAAAAGGAAATAGTACATTAAATTGTACACATTGACCCAAATATTCTTTTAATAGCCCAACCTTTTGAGAATCAAAGTAGAAAACAAAACTTTCTAAAAAAACTTTATTGATAGTCCTCTATGGAGTATTGAACAACATTTCCCAAAATTTAGATGATAATCAATCGAAAGTAACTATAGTAGTATATTGAAGATTTCAAAATTGAAAATGTCAATTACATTTCAAATAAAAAATAAAATTATCTAAAGGTCAATAATATTTTGAAAATAACTACCACATGTTTAAAGGTTAATAACATTTCAAACAAATAAATAAAATTATTTTAGTTGAAAGTGAACAAAGAATTTCTAAAAAAAACTTTTAAGTCAAAGGTATTGTATGCAATACCTCATTTTTTTAGTTGGGATCTTAACTTCAATTATTTTCATAAAATAAATAAATTTAAGTTCAATAAGATTATAATGAGTATTCACATGATTACCATACAATAATATGATTTTGTTTATAGATTTTAATTGTTATGATTTTTGAAAATGATTATTCCAATATTAGAATTATTTCATTCTTAAATTTTCCATACATCATTATGGTTTTAAAGTATATTTTATTTATAAAAAATTCATAAATATTCTTGAACTTGTGAGTTGATTTAATTCTAATAAAAAATTTAAATCATCACTATTGTCATGATTACTTTTTAACACTGAATGCTAACAACCATATATCCGTTTTTTTCAATGAAATTTTCAAAAAAAATATTTCAACAATTATCCATTTATTTTACTTATACTTTGTACATAAATTAAAATTTACACTAAACTTTTGCAGTTAACTATCATTTATTCAAAATTAGTTTTAGTTAACTATCATATATTGGTGATTAATTTACTTTTAGAATAAACATAATTTAATTTAATAATTATTGATTCATTATCAACATAATTCATGTTTTAATCACTATATTTTTTAGTAAATAAATTGTTTCTATACATCGGTTAACATTTTTCAATATAAAATACATATATAATTTTCGTTTAAACATCCAATAATTAAGCATTATATAACAACAAAAATTGAATTTATTTTATAAATATTATAAAATAAAAATTTAAATTTATTTTACTACATCGTGTACAATTCTCATATAAATATAATAAAATTTTATTAGTTATTAAAATTACAAATTATACTATATTAATTATTTTTATTCATGAAGTCGTGCATCGGCACGGGCATTATCTAGTCTATAAATATAACTTAAAAACCAAACATTTTAACAAGTGGCACCCCTATAACTTGACACATAAGCTTAAACAATAAATAATAAAAAAATAATTTATATATTTAACTTAATGTTTTTAATGCTGAATAATTACTGCATTTAATACATTTTGATTTCCAAATTGTTCTTTACTCATCTTCTAAGTTCCTCTTTCAGATTCAAGATTTTTCTTTTGACTCATTCAATATTCTTATGACATTTGAGTATAATCCCAATTTAAATAGTATACTTTTGACACTTGCTCAAAATAATTCATCAAAAGAATTTTATCTTCAATATTAGTTTTATATGAGCATGATTTTTTTTTTGATATACCAGCAGGAATCATGTTATTTTCCTCTCTCATTCAAATGCCACAAGACTAAGTAAAACTTTTAGAATTTGAAGAGAACACTGAAATTTTCTCAATAGCATCATCCTAGCTTATGACAATTTGCGGCCTAAATATTTGACTGAAGAGAAAATTAAATAACATTTGTGAAAATATTAAAAGTCAAAATATCAAATAAAATTTAAAAATCTTTATTTACGTAGTTCACATTATTCACTTCTTATAAAAATATTTTAATTTTTTTTGTCTAAAATAGTTTTGATGACATTTGAGTAAAGTTACTTTAAGATTTTTACTCTGTTAAAGAAATCAATCTGATAGTGTTATCATTATTATCACAAAATATTATTTTAAACTGACTAACCTTTAAACGATGTCATTTTATAATTAATTTAACTAATAGGGTGATTTGATATATGGATTTATTTATTCTAACGAGATTCCAATAACTTTGAGAAACTTTTAAAATGTATTGCACTATATAAATAGTTGTAGTTTAACCTTACAAGTTGTTGAAACGAGGTATTTCATGATTGTCTAATTGTTAGACGATCAAACAGGAGAATTTCTCATTATTATTAATTTTAAAATATATATTATTCAATTATGTAAATAAAAATATAAATAAAATAAATATTTTTAAATTTTATTAATATTGAAATAGTAAAAAATATTATAATTTTTTTCATTCAATTTAAAATCAATTTTTTTATCTAATTACAAAAATATAATTAGTAAAAGAGACATTTATATTTATTACATAACTTTAAACTAAGAACACTTTTACTGTTTCCTTCTATAAACACAACTTTATTAAATATTTAATACTTTATTAATATATTATTTACAATTAAAATTGTATGGATGTTAAAAAGGAATAATAATTTATTATATATTTTTTATTAATAAAAGTATATATTATATATTTATGTCAATATATTGTTTATAATTGAGAGTATTTTTTTACAAAAATATTTATATATATAATACATTTATATATTATATTTAAATTTTAATTATTTATTAATAAATAATATTATGTTTAAATATTAATATTCAATTAAATAAAATATTATCTATTTCTTTTTACTAAAATATTTCTAATTTCTAATCTGATTATCACTTAACTTTGTGTACATTTACTAAAAATATAATCAGATACTACAGTTATTACTTTGATTAGTAATATAATAAATATTTTAAATTTACAAATATTAATTAGTAAACTTAGAATTTTTTATTCTAATAAAAAATATATAGCATGATTTAAATATTTTATAAAATTATAATTTATTCTTCTCTGAGAACGTCTCCTCACAGATGACCACTCATTAAATTATGAATCATTCACCATTTGTTTTGCTTATGCGCTGTATTATTTAAATTATACATTAACTTTTAAAATTAGTAAACATATTTTTAAATTATATTTAGTACTTTTTATATGTTATCTTATACATGTATATGTAAATAAGGATATTTTTCTTTTTTAAGTGACACATAATTATATAAATTTATTTAAATAGTTATTGATTCATTATTAACAAATATTTCATATTCTTATCTCTATATTTTTATAACGTAAAGTATATATATTCAACCATCAATATTTGTGTATATAGAATACATATATATTATTTTTATTTAAATAAAAAAATAAATAATTATTATATAGCAACAAAGACTGAGTCAATATTTAAAAAATATAAATGAGTATGTCTCTTGTGAAGCAGCCTAAACTTTAGGTAGGGGCTTTTATACAATTCCAGCTATTTTTTTAAGTTGAAACTCACCTAAGTGAGGGGAATTTATTAGGCTCCCGAACCATGTAAAAGAAAAACAAAAGAGTAGTGATCTCGAGGATGAGAATTACATGGAGATAAGATTCCATACTTGGTATGACAACATGAATAGCCAGTCATTCCTAAAACCTTTCCTTTTTGCCTCCACTCCCCGTGTTAGCAAAAAGGAAAGCCCAGTTCCAGTGGCGAGGTGTACTACGGCCTACCACTTTTTTGCCTCCACACCCCGTGTTAGCAAGAGAGGTGGCCTCCCGTAGTAACCCATTGCGTAATACTTCCCTTAAGTAAAACACTACAAGATCAACTGCATTATAATGGAGATTATAATCGTTGGAAGATTTGACACGTTTATGTCCCCTGCATCTGAAATTGTTCTTCATTTGGCAAGGCAAGACCTACAGACTAGAAACCAGCAGACCAGACAGACTCTGTTCTGATGCCCTTTCCTTCTTCTGAACTCCTTGAGATCCTTCAAAAGTATGGATATCCTTTTGTTGTATTTGGTACTTCTAGTACCTGTCATTGGAATAGAGAAACAGCAGTATCTTTTCTAAAACATACAACATTTTTAAACTCTAATATATAGAACACGACTAGCATCAAGTTTAATAAGACCTCTGATACTGTTAGGAAAATCTGAAAGAGAGTTAAAAGAAGAGTTTACCTTTGATGTGCTGGCCATCTTGGCTAGGGAGTCTGCCACTCTGTTAGCCTTCCTAACTGTATATTGTATGGAGCATTCAACCATGGTCATGAAATTCCAGATAGTTCTAACTTCAGAGAGGATTTTCCAGGGAACTTTGAAGTCCCTTCTAACAATTTTAACTAGCATCAATGAGTCACATTCAATTTGAATGGATTTTAAACCCATCTCTACTACCTGAGCTAGACCAAAACTAAGGGCCTTAGTTTCAGCTTCCAAACAGTCACAAGGACCCAAGAATTTTGATGCAGCAGCCATAACCCTTCCCTGGGAATTTCGGATTATGAATCCAGCTCCTGATTCACCATTTGTCAATGTAGAGCCATCTGTATTAAGTTTGATGGCAGCAGGTAATTCCCAGAATATGATGCCTTTCTTTTTACCTTTTATAGATTGTAGTCTATGTGAATAGAGTAGCTTTGTGTTTCCTGGTGATGTTGACCATTTAAGTTTCATCTTATTAACCTTAAACATGTCGGTGCATTGAGCCAGTATATTCTGTAATATGAGATCCATGTTTGGTTTAATGGCTTCGAAATGGAACCTATTCCTAGCACACCAAATAAACCAAACCACTATAGAAGACAATGTTCTGATTAGATTAAGGAAGTCTTTAATTGGATGTTTAAAAGTCCAGTAGAAAAGAAATCTGTCCCATAAAGAATTAAAACTGAAAACTGGGATATTAAATGCTAAATGTAATCTGGCCCATAACCCTTTGATCATATCACAGTTGTTGAAAATATGGTGCAAAGTCTCAGATTCATTCATGCAAAACATGCATCTATATGGGAGATGTATTCCCCAGTCCTCTAATATATCCGGGAGAGAAATCAATCTATTAAGGAGCTTCTAGCTAAGTTCCATAAGTACTGTAAAGAAGAAACTTCATCTTTTCTATCCCTCAAAAGATTGTAAGCTGATTTAACAGTGAATAAACCATTTTCAGATGGTTTCCAAATCATACAATCTTTGTAATCAGGAAATAAGACCACACCATCATTCAGGAAATTGATAACATTGGTTGGAAGACCTGGTACTATTTTAGGCATGATATTATCTTTATTACTCATGAATTCAGCAATAGACATGTTTCTTAAAGGCAAATCATCATCAGAATGCCACAGAATGTCCAGGGAACCAAATTGACTCCAGTTAGAACTCCAAAAAGAAACATCCCCCTTTCCAACCCGTACAAAAGAGTTTTTCAGTGCTAAATCTGAAACCTCAAGTATTCTTTTCCAGGTTCTTGAAGTTTTTAAATGATCTGGGATTGACCACATTACTTTAGCCCAAAGAGAGGTACCTAGCTGAGTTTCCACCATAGTTTAATGGAAAAACTAGATATTAAAGTATGTAGATTTTTAAAATCCAGGCCATTCTCTTTTTTAGGGTAACATAGCTTTGGATACGATTTCCAAACTTTTCTGGTGTTGTTTTCTGTCTTGTTTGCATTCCAGAAGAATTTAGCCAATTTTGAATGTAGCTTGTCTATTATCCCCTTTGTTGGTTTAAGGACTGTTAGAAGGTGAATTGGAATAGCAGCCAAGACATGTTTTATTAAAATCACTCTTCCAGCTTGGCTAAGAAATTTGTTTTGCCAAGCATTTATTTTGACAGAGATAGAATCCATAAGATGTTGATAGTAAACATTCTTATTTCTGCCAATAAAAATAGGACTTCCCAAATATTTGAAAGGGAAAGTTCCTTCTTTCATCCCTGTTTCATTAGCTATTTGATTTTTTATTCTATTTGGAGCTGATTTTGGGATATAAAAGAAGGATTTATCAAAGTTAATTTTTTGTCCTGTAGCTAGCTCAAAAGTTTTTAAGAAAGCCATTAAGGTTTTAAGTCCATTCTTTGAGTATTTCATGAAAAGGGCAGTATCATCCGCAAAAGATAAGTGAGTTACTTGATGCATGGAAGTTGGTAGCTTGAAATAATCCATATTAGCATACTGAAACAGGAAGTTCAGGTTTCTAGAGAAGGATTCAGCAACTAATATGAACAGGTAAGGCGAAAGGGGATCGCCTTGCTTAAGACCTCTTGAAGGTTTAAAGAATCCTTTAGATTGTCCATTAATGAGTATTGAGAAAAAAGTGGCTCTGATGTTTTCCATTATTAAATTGACAAATTTGTTATGGAAACCGATTTTGAGCAGTAGGGAGGATAAGAAATGCCAAGAGACTCTATCAAAAGCCTTCATCATATCTAATTTGAAGATGACATTATATCCTCTATTCCTGGAGTTCAAAAATCTTGTCACCTCTTGCATTAATAAAACGTTGTCTGCAAGTTCTCTATCCTGAACAAATGCTGATTGTTCGGGAGATATGAGAGTATGCATCAGTGGTTTAAGTCTTAAATTAATGATCTTTGAGAAGATCTTATTTAAGAAGTTGCATAAGCTTATGGGTCTAAAATCTTTGAAGGATGTTACAACTTCTTTCTTAGGGATTAAGACTATTAATGCCGAAGAAATGGCTTTGGGGATTTTGTTCCCATTAAGAAAATCTTTGACTGCCAATAACAAATCTTCCTTTATTATGGACCAGCAGACTTTATAAAAGTTTCCAGAAAAACCATCTGGACCTGGAGCCGAATCACTATCCATTGAGAAAACTGTGTTAGAGAGTTCATCCATTGTTATGTCTTCTAAGATTTTTTGATTCATCTCCTCAGTCACTAAAGAGGGAACATTTTCCAGTATGACAGCCTTGTTAATACCAGAAATATCATTTTCCTCCACTGTCATTAGGTCTGAAAAAAAGTTAATTGCTTCTTGACCAATACTTGACTGGTCATAAACCCAATTTCCATTTGAATCTTTTATTGAAGAAATATATTGTCTGTTATGTTTTACTTTTACTGAGTTATGGAAAAATTGTGTTAGAATCTCCTTCTTTTAGCCATTTCACTCTGGACTTTTGTCTCCAAAAGGATTCCCTTTGAGCCAAAGCCAAGGTGAATTCAGCTCTTGCTTTATTATAAGCAATCCTATTATCTTCATTCTCAAGATCCTGTAGGTCTTGTTCTGCCTTTAGAAAGATTTCTTCAGTAGTTTTAACTTTATCAAAAATATTCCCATAAGTGTTTTAATTCCAGAATTTTAAGGCCAACTTAAGGTTCCTGAGTTTAAAAGAGAATATTTGCATTCCTTTTAAATCAGAGTGTATCCTCCAAGCATCTTCAACCACGGTTAGGAAGGTAGGATGACTAGTCCAACAATCAAGAAATCAGAATGGTTTAGGCCATGTGTTGACCTTTTGTGATTTTATGTGTAGAATCAAAGGAGAATGATCAGATTGTTCTCTAGCAATCATATTTATATGTGATGTAGAAGACTCATTCAACCAAAGAGAATTTGCAACACCTTTATCCAGCCTTTTCCAGACTCTTCCCCTAGGTCTCATTCCAGTCCATGTGACTTGTTATAGGTATAGAGCTAAAAGTGCCAGAACTCAAAAAGTTATTGAAATCATCAGTTATTTTTTATTCTGGGGTTGAAGGGCCTTAATATTTTGCTTGGCTCTGGATAACATTAAAATCTTCAATTAGAGCTGTTGGAATGTCTTTATATCCGAGGAGATTCTCCTAGAGTTTTGCCTTCCTTTTTGTGAGTGCTTACCATAGACAAAAGCAATTTGACAGGGTGAAGTTAAGGAGGCATGCTCTATTTTAACACATATGAATTTATTATTAGTCTTTAAGATGTGAACCTTGACATCAAATTCCCAGAAAAAGCCAAATTTTGCATTTAGAATCTGCAAAAGAGTTTTGAAAACCAATTTCAAGTCCAGTTTTCTGAATTTGATCGTTTGATATAATTGGCTCAATTACAGCTATCATAGATATTTTATATCTATGCTTAATGTCTTTTAATCTTATTTTAGATGCATTATTACCTATACCTATAATATTCCAACAAAAAATGTTTATATCCATTAAATTACTATTTTAGTTGACAGTTTGGAACGGGTTATGACCGTCTTATGAGTAGCAACATAATCCTTATTCTCTTGCTTAGATTCAACCTTACCAATTGTGTTTTCTATATTACCATCAGAACTTTGGAGCAAGGCATTGAATCTGTTTTTGAGATTTAATCATATCCTTTATAAATCTTTCCTTTAGTAATTTAGCAGTTAGAACCTCGTATGTGTTTTCAGGTGCCGAAATATAGCCTGAGCTTTTATCAGATGATCTGCGGAGTTGCTTGTCTGCTTTTCCTTTTTTAGAACAAGAAGAAAGAAGGGGAGAAAAACCAGCATTGATTTCTATATAATTATCTTGGTGGTTTTCAGTAAGTGAAAAGTCATTTATCATTTTGCCAATATTTCCATTAATCTCAGCTGTAATGATTTGACCAGATTTAAGATCAGAGGTAGGATTAACATTTTGGGGATTAGAATCAACAAACACAATAGCATGTTGAGGATTTCTAACATTTTGAGTAGCAAAAACAACATGATCATTTGTAGGATTAGAATCTAAATTCTCAATAGCATTTTGAGGATTATGAACATTCTGAGAATCCATAACAGCATGATCATTTGTAGGTTCAGAACATAAACTCACATACGCAGATTGAGGATTAAGAGCATTAAGAACAGTCTGAGTATTAAGAGCATCTAGGTGATTTATAGGCTCAGAACATAAACTCACAGTAGCATTGTTTGATTCAGATAAAAACCTATTAGGATTCATCTCAAGTGTTACATGTGTCTCTATAGAAGAGGCAAAAACTTGAGTACTTGGTTTAACTTGAGCAGATTTGTCTCCTTCATTATGTGAAATTCTCATCTGGTCTGCTAACACAGCTTTTGGCTTCCAAACTTCCTGTTGCATTTTGTTAGCAGATACATTTTTATACACTGGAATAAAGGTCTTAACCTGTGAAGATAGTCCTGGAGAGGATGGACCATCTGTCTTACCTGATTGCCTTCCATGTTCTTCATTTTGTTTAGGTTTCCAAACATTAGAAGTAAACCTAGTCATTTGTTTAGATTTACATATAGAATACATATGACCCAGCTTTAGACAGTTAGAGCAATAATCAAGAATTCCTTCATATTCTATGTATTGACAGAAACCAAACCCCCTAAAACTAAGCCAAATTCTTTCACGTAGAGGTTTGGTTATATCCATTTAAACGCATACTTTAGCAACACGAGGCTTGTTCTATTAAGTGTAGCTTTATCAATTTTGATAGGCTGCCCAACAATACTTCCTAATGACATCATAACATCAGAATCAAAAAATTACTGAGGCAGACCATAAAGAGTAATCCATACATGCACAATAGGAGAATGGCATCAGGATCAAAAGTAGGAATCCATTTTGTAATTATTAAAGAGTATGAACTGAAATTCCAATTTTTATGTATCCAACATCTATAATAATCATCTGGGATTGAGAAATTAATAAGAACATGTCTATTGTCCAGTAGATGAATCTCAGTTTTCCCTTTGAAGCCAGCGATTTGGAAATCCTTCCGTAGTTTATCTAGTTGAGGTTTGCTACGCGAGAATTTACCAACCAATGTCAAGCGTAAGGGGGCTTCAAGTTGTTCACACTCCTCATCTGTAAAATGTAAACCTGGCTCTCCTAGGCTAGGTGATCGATATGTGCCTTTGGATTGAAGAGAGCCCTAGATTTGAGTGTTATTGATTGGGGATTGGAGACTGATTACTAACTATCTAGGCATAGGAAAAATGCACTGTTGGTGGTTCCGCCATCTCAGCGGCTCCATCCGGCAGCGACCGAGGAAATTAAGATCCTGTAAACTCGGAGGACGACGGGTTCTCAAGAGATTTTTTGTACTAAACAATGGAGCATGAAAAAGTGAACAAATATTCATTCATACCATTCGAGCAAAAAAACATAAACCTGGTTCTAGACCAATCCAAACAAAGTCAGCCAAGATAAAAAAACCCAGTTCTAGACCAATCTAAACAAAAGGCTACTCTGCTGCCAAACCTAAAAAATGCCAAACATTTGGCAAACAATAGAGCAGTAAGGTTCTAGACCGAATCGAAACCAAAACAAAACTACTATGCAATTCATCACATAGTATGACACTTTAGTGGTTCTCCAAAAATTTCCATGCATCACCACGCATCTCGAAATAGTCCAGTTCTCTATAGGGCGATGATGCTCTTGCATGTGAGCTTTGTGTGTCCAATTTGGCAGCATGAGCTACACTTGTATACCCGTTTTGCATATATATTGCCATATACAGAAACCAAAGCATCATAGGAAACTTCATTAGCATATACCAATAAACATGGACCATAATCTATCAAAGAAAGCATGAGTTAACAAATTACCTTCACCTGAGGAGGTTTAGAAGATGAGGAGTGAGCTGCATTTATGGGAGGTTGAGTTTGTTATCGTTTGTTTAGCTCTCTTCACCTACATAGTGCCACATACATATATGCCAAACATTAGAGAAAACATCTTCAACATATACCAGTTAATTAAGAGAATATAGGAAATGAAATAACCTTGACCTATGGGGGTTTTGGAGATGGGGACTCAGCCGCATTTGGAGGGGGTTGAGGTTTGTTTGTTGAGTTTGAGCAGTAGATGCTGCTGGTGAGACTGAATCAGCAGATACAGTTGGACATCTTTGCAAATTATGCCCACACAATGAGCACTTGCATGGACTCATTCTGCCAACTCTAGACAACTTCTCAACTTCCATATCTTTCCTAACATTTTTCTTAGTTGAATTCTATTCATCTGGAGAATTTTTTCCCTTGACTTTGGGGTGTCTTCCTGGCAACCTTATGTCAAAGGGGGATGGGGGGGGTGCAGGCATGAAGTAGCAAGAATGCATGAAATATGTTGCATCTTTCTTAATGAAACCGATAGCAACAACAACATGAGGGCAGGGAATTCCTGTCAGGTTTCATTTTATGCAGTTACATGACCTTGATTTCAGATAAACCACATAACTTTCCCCATACACACAACTCACCTGAAACTCCACATCCCCACTTGGAGTAGCAAAATAATGATTTGAGGCGTACTGGTTAACTTCAAGCTTCTTCATTATCTTTGGCCCAAGCTGTCCACCCATTCTTGCAATCGAAACCCTTTTCTTTTCAAGTCGATCAATGAAGTAAAATATGACAGCTTCCAACATTGTTAGCAGAGGCTTATCCCTCGTGTGTAATATCACTTTGTTGAAACACTCACATATGTTATTGACAAGGATATCACACTTTGATTGAGTGTTGAAGAAAGCTCTTGACCACTCCTTTGGATTTGTTCTGTCTTCTAACCACTTCAAAGCACCAGGATCTCGGTCCTTGATGTCTTTCAGATGATTCCAAAAACTAGGATCGATGGGTACACTTGGCAAAATCCTATATCATTTCCTTTAACTTCAAACTGGAATACGTACCCTTGAAATTCTTGTACTTATGCCATGTACAGAGTCTGTGTTCTTAATCTGGCAGTAGCTGCTTCATAGCAACTGCAAGACCCTAGTTTGACAGGCACAAAATCAATTTCATAATAAAAAAAAATCCATATATAATAATTCATAAATTCATGGCATTAATAATTATACCTTCTGCTTATCTGAAAGCAAAGTCCAACCTGGTTCATTCTTGATGTTGATATCATGTTGCAGAAGGGTCAAGAACCATATCCAGGTACTTTTTCTCTTTATCTCAACCATGGCATAAGCCACAGGATGTATTTGATCATTTCTGTCAACCCCAATAGCCACCAATAATATCCTCTTGTGAGGCCCGGTCAGATGGTATCCATTCAGTCCTATAAAAGTTATGCACCCATTGATGAACCCCTTTTTGCAAGCATAAAAAAGACATAAATTCTATGAAATACTTCCTTTCCAGAATCATCCTTATTTGTTTTCATCATAACTGTCTAATTAGGGTTGGCCCGGAGCAACTCATTACAGCAGTCCCTCATTACCAGATACTGTTTCTTATAGTCTCCCACAATCTCAATAATTGCCCCCTTCTTTTCCTTAAATGCAACATCCTTTGAGATAGTAATCCTAAGGTTGTTCTGAACTTTTTGCATTAGCTCTTAAATCTTCATGTTTGGCATAATCTTCAACTCATCCTTGTACCTCTCACTTAGGTACATGTAATTGGCATACTCGTGATTGAATGTAGGACTGTAGGAATGAGTTCTCAATAGCGAAGTTAGCCCCCAACTTTTGGTCTTTTCCCTGAAGTTAATCGAAACCATCAATTTGCATTTACCTGTGTTTGTTGAACAAATTGAAGTACACCTTCTCAAATTGTTCTTCTTAAACCGGATCCTTCAATTACAAATTGTCCCATGGTGTTTGCATGCCAACCTAAACTCATCTTTCGTAACAAATTCCTGCCCAAAGTGGAACTCCTAATCACTGTTACCAATCGGTGGCACAAACCTTTTGTGAACCATGACCCGCTCTTTCTCATCATCTTCAGAGCTTGTCTGACTTTGTTGATCCCCTTCCCCAATAACCTCACCTGAAACTGATTTAGCCCTATTGCCATCCAGTTTTTCTTCAGATGTTTTCCCCGCAACTTCCATCTTTCCCACAATACACTCCAATGTTTTTTCCTATCATTCATAATCACCTCTAAGTGATCATCATCATCCACATCAAATTCTGGGTCTACGAATTTCCCAGCTTCTTCATCCTGTTCAACAACCTCAACCGCAAAGCAGTTTCCATATTTTCTCTGGTCCCTACTGAGCTTTGTTCCTTGGAGTATTTTTTTTCTGCTTCCTGAGCAGATTTTTTTATTCCCTTCCCTTTATTCCCCTTACAAATGAACTTAGTGGCTGTATTTCCTTGTTCTTGAACATGCAATTATTTTCATCATCTCTCAAATCACCTTCAATCGAAACTCCTGCTGAGTCATTTCATATTTCCCCTGCATTTAATTTTTCTCCATCAACTTATCATCCTCTTTTTTGGCTGATGGTCTAGCCGCTGTTATCTTAGCCTCGCAATTGGATTCCTCATTAGCCAAGAATGCCTCTTCCTCCTCATCTCTGATCTGAGGAGCAACTTCAGTGCTTGGAATCTTTTGAGAAAGCTGTGTTAAAGGACCCTCATCATCCATGCTCTCTGGTCCTTCTATATGTATAACCCCGTAAACTTCTTTCAATTCCTCTACCGTGCCTTGTCTTGTCCGAGGATCAGCATACACTTTTTTTTCAACATCCTACGTTGTTGCCTCTCGGACCTTCACACACTTTGGTAATAACTCATAAGAGCAAGGGCTGATTCCTCCTTGTTCTGCCTTTTCTGAGCTTTTTGCCTTACAAATTTTCCTTCCCTCTTCCTTCCCCTCATCTTGTTCTTCTTAGTTTCTAATTGCTCCACATTCGGATAATTTTCAGAGCCAGCATTCCCATTTTCCACTCCAGATTCTCATAAAATACCTCCCTTTTTCCCCCAAACAACCGGTCATCAGCTTTCACAACTCCTCACAAGAATGCCAACTTAGATAAATCCAATAATAACCAAACAAATAAACGTCAACCACTCTATTCTTAACCCCAATACTAGCTATTTCCTTTGACTGTTCAGGAAAAACTATTAACTAGTCCAAATCTATTAACCCAAACCTCATCCCCTGGTCTAGAAACACTCCACATATCAATCCCCAATCCAAATAATTATATACATAATCCATGTACCTAAATTGAAACATTCAGCTTCACAATAATCAACCATATAAACAGTGCCACCAATATACATCGGAAACAGTTCCCACATCAAGTTACCATGACATTGTATTCTAATAGAGAAGCACTTTGTACCATGAACTGAAAATTAAAAAACAGTGGATTACTATAAATAATAAAGCACAACCCTACCAAAATTAAAATAATAACTTACCTAACTGTGCCTACAGAATATAATAAACCCTAACTAGAATATGTTAATCTCATCCCACATAAAATACTATCCATAATTAGAACTAGTCAAAGAACCACTAAAACTCCCATGGATAAACTTATTCATGAAGAAACACTGTCCTAATCTAATCT
>JAUOBV010568251.1:0-26052 GCA_032360425.1 Rubia occidens | reverse complement strand
GCTGCTACATGGATAACCCTTATCCCTAAAAAGCCAAATCCTTCAAGTTTTTCAGATTTTAGGCAAATTAGCTTGTCAAACTTTTCAAACAAAATATTCTCTAAAATCATGATGGAAAGATTGAAACCTTTAATGGATAAGATAATCTCAAGTGAACAAACCACTTTCATGAAAGGTGGGGAAATTTCAGATAACATCATTTACATGCAAGAGTTGTTCAGATTTCTTAAAAACCAAAATGGAGACCCTAATATCATCATCAAGTTGGATATGCAAAAGGCTTTCAACAGAGTTTCTTGTGGCTTTCTTAATTCCATTCTGCTGAAGTTTGGTTGCAATGACATGTTTGTTAAGTTAATAATGTCTAATATAAATGTTGCATTGTTTTCCATATTGATAAATGGTTGTCCTGCTGGTTTCTTTAATTCTTCTAGAGGGATAAAGCAAGGTGATCCTATTTCACCTTTTTTATATAACATTTTAACTGAAACCTTCTCTAGAACCATTAAGCATGTAGTTGGGGCTGGTTTAATAAGACCTTTTCAAATCCCTGATGGCTTATGTCATCCAAGACACATCATGTATGCGGATGATACTGGGATATCCACTACTTCAGATGCTAGGAATCTCAAGAACCTTAAAATATTTTTACAAGCTTATGAACTTGCTTTAGGACAAAACATAAACTACCAAAAAGCGAATTCTTCAATAAAAGCAAAATAACTACCTCCAGATTATTAGTGATAAAGATAATTCTAGGAATGAACCAAGGAAAATCACCAATGACTTACTTAGGAGTCCCCATTTTTCAAGGCAGGATCAAGAATGAATATTTCAACCCTTTGTTAGATAGATTTAAAGGTAGGCTGATGAACTGGAAAATAGGTGGCTTTCACCTGCAGGTAAGCTGATCCTCATAAATCACCGCCTTTACTCTCTATGCATACACATTTTACAGTCTTAAAACCGACAAAACACGCTCTTCAAAAACTAGAATCTCTGGCTGCAAATTTCTTTGGGGGGGAGAATTATGAAGGAAACCATAAATTACATTGGAGATCATGAAGAAAATGATGTTTACCTACTAATGAGAATGTATTAGGAATAAGGGATATATCTACCACAATTAATGCTCTTTCTGAAAAATTGTGGTGGAAACTTAAAATGAATAACACTCTCTGGGCTAATCTGCTGTGGTTACTTAGTGACACTTCACACACATCACTAACACGGTTTAGGATTAAGCAGGTTACAGATGATATAATGATCAATCACTAGTTATACATGGTTTAGGAATTTCTAGCTTTATGAATGCTAATTGGTTAGTTCTGGTGCATTAGTCTATAAATGGCCATCTATTTCAGCTCTCCCTTTCTATGATATCTCTATATCCCAATTCATAAGGGATAAATACTTATTACAATCCTTGGAGCTCTACTTGGCTACCAGTGATTTAATTATTTTGCAGGAGGTTGAGATCTGCTCTAATCATGAGGATAGACTTATCTGGAAAGCTGCACCGAATGGAAACTTTTCTACTGGAGCAGCATATTGGACATTTAAACAAAGAAGACTTGTGGTTTCTTCCCTCAATCTTGTGTGGAACAAGCTCATACCAGGGAAGTGCTCTCTTTTCATGTGGAGGCTAATGAACTCCATCTTACCTTTTGATGATATGATAATCAAAAAAGGATTCTCTCTTTCTTCTAAATGCTTCAGTTGTGAAAATACATATTCTATTCAACATTTCTTTAATGAATATCTTAATCTGGTCAGCTGTGCACAACATCTTTGGCATTAGGGACAGATACTTTAACACTCTTTGGGATAGGATCTCTTTCTATCTGAGTTTCCAAGGTCCAAACAAAAATCAGAATAAATTGGTCTTAATTTTTTCAATCACTACATTTTGGAACCATTGGAAAATGAGGAATAAGATTCTGTATGAGGGACTGACCTGGAATATTAATGCTATTATCATGAGTATTAAGAATGAAGGTAAACAATCTCTTGCTGCTAATCCACTGGTTGCTGACTTAAATGAGGAAAAATTATGGAAGCTTAGGTATTGTGCAATATTTTTTTAAAAAAAAACCTAGGATCATCCCTGAGTTAGTGAATTGGTCTAGACCTAACACTGGTTACAAGATAAATGTTGATGCTTCCTTGCTTAAAACAGGTTTAAAAGCAGGTCTAGGTTCAATTGTTAGGGATTGTAATGGAGACTTTGTTAGTGCAGCTGTAGATAACCAACTTGCAATCTCCCCTTTACATTCCGAGCTTCTTGCAATCCATTTCGGCCTTAAAAAAGCAAGGTCTTTGATTCATAGTCCTGTTCAGATTGAAACTAATTGTCACCTCGCATGTCAATTCATCTCAAATTCTTGTAAGACACCATGGCATCTCTATTCCCTTTGCTGTAATATTCATGAAAATTTAGAAAAATTGACGCAAACCTTATTTTCACAAAAAGAGAAGGTAATCAAGCAGCAAATGTTTTAGCTATGGAGGCTAAAAACATTCCCTCACAGACTCTTTCATGGCATGATTTGAGTAAGGAACTTAAATGGATTATATTAATGGACAAGAAATACATTCCTAGTCTAAAGCTGAGGTCTTAAAGATTTCTTGAGCTCAATGCAGATCTGTTTAATCATTATAGCTGTGGTTTGTGATTTATGGTGGGATATCTTTAGGCCGGTCTAGTATGGTTGTGGTTTGTGTTACTCTCTAACTGATGCTTTGGATATTAATTGCAGATCAGACGACTCCAGATAATTCATTCATGATGTGGAAATTTTAATCACCTATTGTTGTGGATTTCATTGCTGCAAGAATCAAAATCAATTTCGAATATAGCTGCTCAATAGCTCTACAAGTTCCTATTGCTGCTCAATAGCTCTACAAGTTCCTATTGCTGCCATCATAATCACAAGGAATCTCTCTCAAAATTTCAAGATGAGAGTGCATCTTTCACTCTTTCTCTGAGCTGTTGTGTTGGTGAAATCATTCGGTCCAGACTTGGCTGCTGGTGGAGCAACACAGACCTTATAGCAATCATGTTATTGCTAGTGTTTTGCCTGATTGTCTTCTGTAGCTGCTGCTTCTACTACTGCTTCTACTGCTTTTGCTACTGTTAATGCTTTTGCTGCTTATCACCTATAGCTGCTACTTCTGCTTCTATTCCTTTTGCTCCTGCTGAAGCTTTTGGAACTTCAAAGAGACTTTGATTCCTCACAAAATGAGGGCTATATATGAGAATGGTGCTTCAAAGATGCTTAAATTCTTCTTTATTTTCTCTAGTCCAATCTTATTGGATATCTGGCCTGAATTGATTAACACAAGGGGTGGAGATCGGTTACAGGAAACATATCCAAATAGAACACTAGAGCTTATTTCGACTAGCATTATAAATTCAGGACCTTTTACTATGTAGAACCTTAACTGGTCTATCTTTTTGGATCTTATTTTTGGGTTAGAAGAGACCAATATATCTCTCCCATCCACCAATGGTGTATTTTTAATTAAAAAACACCCCCATTCATGTCTATGTTTTGGATTAAATATTACTTCAGAAAAACGCATAACTTGTTATGTTTGAAAATTAATGGATGGGGAGAAAGCAGCCAAAGGAGTTGAATTCCATCTTGCAAATTCACACTCTTTTCACCTATGAAAGATTATAATGGCCAAAATATTTATATTTTGTTTTGTATATAAGAATAGTGAGATAAGATTATTATAATGTAGTTTGTCCACCTTCAATTCTTTGTTTTAAAATTAATTATTTCGAATAAAAGATTGTGGTGGGATTCAACACCTTAATACATATCTACCCATTTCCTGCAAGCAAGCCTTATGATCTATAAACAAGAAAAAGTATCACATCTTCAGATTTGTGTTCATTGTCATGTTAGTTTGTTCAAAGAAGATATTTATGCATTTGAAAAACAGAGTAATATGTTAAAAAAATAGTTACACATTATATACCGTAGAGAAATGAGATTACAACGACAAATTTCTTAATATTGAGTACTTGTTTTTTGTAATCTCAATTTACATATTTTATATGATCTTCAAATCACTTATTATTGTCAAATATTTGTGTTAACATTTGTTTTACTTCAGTTATATATTAATTTTGAAAGATAGAAGCACAAGTACTAGAGAAACAAAAGCATTGCATGATATGCATTAGAAAAGAAACTAGATGACACCCGTGCCATTGCACAGATTTATGAAGTAAAATAAAAATAAAGCTGAAGTATTGTACTTTTATGTCTGATTAATTGCATTTGAATGTTACTCTGCTCTCAGTTCTAAATTAGTAATGAATAAATGAATAAATGACTTTGCCTCATGAATATAACTTTTCAAAATTTCTTTTGTGAAGTTAAAAGTATGCTTCTAATTAAATTATCATATTCAATTTGTCAATTTTGACAGCCAAAAATTTGTTGGATTCGTGTCCTGTAGATTCCGTCTTATCTAAAAGAGAGACATAACGATACTATTATACTTACTAGAGATGCTTCCCAATTTTTGGTTTCCTTCCATTCCTTGCTTGATTTCCATGCAATTCTACACATGTTTCTGCTTGATTTCCTATTTTATTTTTGCAATTCTCTGTTCTGTTCAGAAGTAGAAAAATGGAAAGAGGTTGAGGATCAGATATTTATTTATTTTTAAACTTTTAATACTGGTGATGAAGCTCAATTAATGAAATTTTAATTTTAACACAGCTGAACTGAAAAAATTCAAGTTTTGTTTATAGCGAACTGTTCCACCAACCTTTTATCATGCTCACATCATCCAAAAAGAAAAACACTAAGAGTTTCATGGCGATGAAGCTTACATTAATAAATCTTATTATTGTATCACGAAATCGTAACCTTACATAAGTCAGTGGAAGTCTCTATTTTGAGTAACGAAAGCCTGCTTTATGCAACTGAATATAATCAGTAGAGAGTATAAATTTTACTATCCCTCAATAAATGCACTTAAACATACTAATTGTAGCTTAGCTTATCTGCATTGATACAACATCAACTTATTAGGTCTCACGCAACCAACATTTGCATAGGAAGCAGAAGAGAGGTGATGATAAGGTCCAATAGTTATCGAGGAAACATCTTGATGTTGTTGTTGCAAGATCAGTGTATATCTGTGAACTTCCAGCTTGAAAAGCTATAGCACATAGTGCATTATCAAAAAAAAATTAGTTGCAAGAGATCTCGTAAAATCAAGAAAAGCATTAAATAACTTCAACTTTTAAAAAATGGGAAAGTTAGTATCAAATGAAAAATTGGAAAACTATGTACATACAAAGAGAAAGTTAGTATCAGATATTACAAAGGCACTGAATTCTTCCCATAGGCACTTCACACAAACCTTTCCAAATAGTTTTTTATTTTTCAAGCAAGGTAATGTAAGGTGGTGAGATAGCTGGCATGCCGCTTAATTTATTAATATATTGTTCAAAATGCAGGGATGGGAATGGTGAAGAACAATAGAAATTTCATTATAAAATTCAGTCTATAAACTAAAATATGAAACTATTTTGTACAGTAGCTTCCGTAAACAAACAATTCTAGCTTTCAAATGTTTTATTGGGGTATGAACTCCAATGCAATTGAAATCCAAGAATTGAAACAGTTATACCTAAAAATCCTAAAACACACCAAAATCCTTTGACTTTTCTACTCATCCAACAAATCATTTATTTGATCCACATTCATTCGTGAAGTCTAAATACCGTCCCAATCTGCATATTTTTCATTCACAGAAGCAAGACGAAAGGAAAGCTACCCTTAATAACACCAATGGCTTATTTCTCCTTCCCTGATATATGGACCTGGATTCAAAATCTCCAACTAATGAATCAATCGAGATCAAACTCTATGTCCGCAAGCATATGTCTCAGCCAAGCCCCAAACTCTCCATAACCAACCAAAGCTCCTCCTCTAGCTTACACCCAATGCATTTGTTTCTTTATCAATCATGTCGAGTTTTGGAAACACACCAAAGGTCCGTTCACCTGTTAATAGTTGAGTCGGTGGGGTAATGGAAAGCCAAGTTACAAAGCAAAATTGAAAATTTTATGAATGCTAGTGTAATTGTCTAGAGTGGGCAATAGAAACTTCCAGCTGGATCAACTTCCCATGTTATCTTGATAGCACCTGATGTCGCGAGGTCTTGATTGGCAGGAGTAATATCTAAATTGATTATTTTAGGCTGCATACAAAACCTGTAGAGAAATCAAAGGAAAGTACTAATTGCCAGTGGTCTAGTTATAGGAATTTTTTAGAATTGGAGCAGCATAATGTTTTTTTGTTTCCATTTCATGTCTATGTTTTAGATTAAATATTACTTAAGATAAACACATCACTTGTTATGTTCAAAAATTAATGGATGAGGAGAAAGAAGCAAAATGAGCTGAAATCCATCTTGCAAAGTCCCATTCCTTTCACCTATAAAAGATTATCATGGCCAAAATATTCATATTTTGCTTTGTATATAAAAATAGTGAGATGAGATTATTATAATGTAGTTTGTCCATCTTCAATTCTTCATTTTAAAATTAATTATTTGGAACCAAAGATTGTGGTGGGATTCAACACCTTATTACATATCTAACTTTTAGCTGCTTTCACTACACCACCACATGTTAGAAGCTGATTCAATTAGCATCCCCCTTTGCTACAAGCAAGCCTTATGATCTATATTTGTGCTGAGAATGTAAAACGTTGGTTAGAGATGTCATTGTCATGTTAATTTGTTTAAAGATGAAGATTTATGCATTTGTGAAATAGAGTAATATAAAAATATTTACACATTATATAGCGTAGAGAAATGAGATTACAATGGAAAATTTGTTAATATTGAGTAAATATGTTTTGTAATCTCAATTTACATATTTTATATGATCTTCAAATTACTTATTACAATCAAATATTTATGTTCACATATATTTTATTTTAGTTATATATTAATTTTGAACGACAGAAGCACAAGTACTAGAGCAACAAAAGTATTGCGTGATATGCATCGGAAAGGAAATGTATCCCTTTCATACCGTGCTCCCCTGATTTCTTCACCCATAATATTACCATTTATTTTATGTTTAGCTATTGTTGGTTACTGCCCGAATAAGAAATATTAGAAAGCTTGTCAACTTCCGTGAGAACAGTGTAAAAAGTTCATTTGTAAGATTATTTAGAAGTACAATCACACTACCTTGATCGTTGAAATTTTGAAACTCCATGTTAGCGACTTTACCAATAAATTTTACATATACACAACAATTGCATTGCACTGTAGTTGTCGAGTATCAATATAAATATTCTGAGAATTGCATTGCACGGCTGCTGCTCATTAATAAAATGAATATTTTGGATGCACGGTATATTTCTAGTTATTTCTAAAAATAATAAATAGAGACGGAGTTCAAACGGTATGAAACCTATAATGATTTGTTGTTTTGGTCGATGTTCATATATTTTTGGGTTCGTAAATTTTATTTTTAGAATTGGAGCGGTATAATGTTTCTAGAAAATATTTTTTCTCTCTCTATTTCATGTCTATGTTTTAGATTAATTATTACTTCAGATAAATGCCTCACTTGTTATGTTCAATAACTAATGGATGATGCGATAGTAGCAGAAGGAGTTGAACTCCATCTTGTAAAGTCGCACTCTGCCTCACTTGTTATGTTCAATAACTAATGGATGATGCGATAGTAGCAGAAGGAGTTGAACTCCATCTTCTAAAGTCGCACTCTTTTCACCTATGAAAGATAACCATGGAAAAATAATCATATTTTGTTACACATAAGAATAGTGAGATGAGAATATTATAATTTAGTTTATCAACTTCAAGTCTTCACTTAAAAATTAATTATTTAGAATCAAAGATTGTATGGGCAACCCTTTAATACATATATACCATTATGCAGCTTTCTCTACATCACCATGAGTTAGAAGCTGATTCAACTATCAGCCACCTTGCTGCAAGCAAGCCTTATTATCTACAAACAAGAAAAAGTATCACATACCCAAATTTGTGTTTAGATTATATATTGGTGGTTAGAGCTTTCTCTTTCGTGTTAGTTTATTCAAAGTAGAAAGTTTATGCATTTGTGAATCAAACTAAGGAAAAAAATAGTTACACATTAAATAACACAGAGAAAAGAGATTTGAATGACAAATTTCAAAATATTGCGTACATTTGTTTTGTAATCTCAAATTACATACATTATATGAGCTTCAAATTAGTTATTAAATTTAATTATTTATGTTAACATATGTTTTACTTCCGTTATTAATTTTGCACAATAGAAGCACAAGTACAACAACAACACAAGCATTGAGTGATTTGCATTAGAAAGGAAATATATCACCTTCATACCTTGCTCCCATGAAATTTTCATCCATAATTTAAACAATTATTTGTGTTTAGCTATTGTAGATCACTGCACGATAAGAAATATTTGAAAGCCTTCTCAACTTCTGTGCGTACAATGTAAAAAGGTGATTTAGATGTTTATTTACAAGTAAAGTCATACTACCTTTATCATTGAAATTATGAACCTCTATATTAGTTGTCATTTTAGTAATTTTGACAAATAAACGACAATTGAATTTCACGGTATTTGTCCATTAATGATATAAATATTCTGAGAACGGCATTGCACTGTACGTACTCATTATTAATATTAATATTAATATTACAGATGCACGGTATGGTGCAAGTTATTTCCGAAGCAAATAATTGAGAATGAGTTCAAAAAAGGTATGACACCTGGGAAGATTTGCAGTTTTTGAAAATGTACATATATTTTTGGGTTAATAAATTTTATTCCTAGAATTGGAGCATCATAATACTTTTCTGAACAATATGTTTTTTTAAACCCCATTTCATGTCTATGTTTTAGATTAAATATTACTTCAGATAAATGCATCGCTTGTTATATTTAAATAATAACTGATGAGGAGAAAGCAGCAAAAGAAGTTTTACTCCATCTTGCAAAGTCGCACTCTTTTCACCTATGAAATATTATCATGGCCAAAATATTCATATTTTATTTTGTATATAAGAATAGTGAGATGAGAATATTATAATGTAGTTTGTCAACCTTCAATTCTTCGTTTTGAAATTAATTATTAGGAATCAAAGATTGTGGTGGTATTCAACACCTTAATACATATCTACCTTTTAGCATCTTTTACTACACCACCACATGTTAGAAGCTGATTCAATTATCATCCCCCTTTGCTGCAAGCAACCCATATGATCTATAAACAAAGAAAAGTATCACATCTCCAGATTTGTGTTGAGAATGTAAAATGGTGGTTAGAGCTGTCATTATCATGTTAGTTGATTTATGCATTTTGGAAACAGAGTAATATAAGAAAAAATAGTTACACATTATATACCGTAGAAAATGAGATTACAACGACAAATGTCTTAATATTGAGTACATATGTTTTGTAATCTCAATTTACATATTTTCTATGATCTTCAAATTACTTACTACTATCAAATATTTATGTTGACATATGTTTTACTTCAGTTATATTAATTTTGAACGATAGAAGCATTAGTACTAGGGCAACAAAAGCATTGTGTGATATGCCTTAGAAAGGAAATGTATCCCTTTTTTAACGCGCTCTCATGAATTTTTCAACCATAACTAGGGCAACAAAAGCATTGTGTGATACGCCTTAGAAAGGAAATGTATCCCTTTTTTAACGCACTCTCATGAATTTTTCAACCATAATATTACCATTGGTTTTATCTTTAGCTATAGTTGGTTACTGCCCAAATAAGAAATATTTGCATGCCTTGTCAACTTCCGTGAGTACAATGTAAAAAAGTTGATTTGTAAGTTTATTTACAAGTACAAGCATAGTACCTTGATTGTTTAAATTATGAACCTCCATATTAGTGATTATGACAATAATTTTTTGCAAATACACAACAATTACATTGCACTGTAGTTTCCAAGTATTAATATAAATATTCTGAGAATTGCATTGCACGACAGCAGCTCGTTATTAATATGAATATTTTGGATGCACGTTATATTGCTAGTTATTTCCAAAAAATAGAGACAGAGTTCAAAATAGTATGAAACCTATGAATATTTGTCGTTTTGGTCGATCTTCATATATTTTTGAGTTCGTGAATTTTATTCTTAGGATTGGAGCAGCATAATGTTTTGCAGAAAAATATATATTTTTGTCTCTGATTAATTATAACTTTAGATAAATTCCAAACTTGTTATGTTTAAAAATTAATGGATGATGAGAAAATAGCAGAAGGAGTTGAAGTCTATCTTGCAAAGTTGCACTCTTTTCACGGATGAAAGGTTACCATGGCCAAAATATTCATATTATGTTATGTATATAAGAATAGTGAGATGGGATTATTATAATTTAGTTTGTCCACCTTTAATTCTTCATTTTAAAATTAATTATTTTGAATCAAAGACAGTAGTGTGATTCAACAGTTTAATATATATATATATATATATGTATATCTACCTTTTTCATCTTTCACTACACCACCACACACACACACACACATATATATATATACACACACACTGCAAGGAAGCCTTATTATCTATAAAGAAGAAAATGTATCACATCACAATATTTGTGTTGAGATTATATATTGGTGGTTAGAGCTTTCTTTGTCGTGTTAGTTTATTCAAAGTAGAAGGTTTATGCATTTGTGAATCAAACCAAGAAAAAAATAGTTACACATTAAATACCATAGAGAAAAGAGATTTCAATGACAAATTTCTAAATATTGCATACACTTGCTTTGTAATATCATACTACAAACATCATATGAGCTTAAAATTAATTATTAAAATCAACGTTAACATTTTACTTCCATTATTAATTTTGTACAATAGAAGCACAAGTACAAGTGCAACATGAGCATTGTGTGATATGCATTAGAAATGAAATATATTACCTTCATACCTTGCTCCCATGAATTTTTCAGACATAATTTAAACAATTGTTTGTGTTTAGCCATTGTAGGTCACTGTACGATAAGAAATATTTAAAAGCCTTCTCAACTTCCGTGCGTACAATGTAAAAAGATGATCTATATGTTTATTTACAAGTTCAATCATACTAACTTTACCATTGAAATATGAACATCTGTATTAGTGATTATGCCAATAAGTTTGACAAATACACAACAATTGCATTGCACGGTAGTTTCCCATTAATAATATAAATATTTTAAGAATTGCATTGCACGACATTTGCTCATTATTAATATGAATATTATGGATGCACGGTATTTTTCAAGTTATTTCTGAAACTAAAAATAGAGACTGAATTCAAAAAGGTATGAATCCTAAGAAGATTATTCATTTTGGTCGATGTTTACATATTTTTGGATTTATAAAAAAAATTCTTAGAATTGGAACACCATAATGTTTTCTGAACCATATGTTTTTTTTCACTATTTCATATATATGTTTTAGAATAATTATCACATCAGATAAACGCATCACTTGTTATGTTTAAAATTAATGGATACGGAGAAATCAGCAAAAGGAGTTGAACTCCATCTTGCAAAGTCGCACTCTTTCGCCTATAAAATATTATCATGGCCAAAATATTCATATTTTGTTAAGTATATAAGAATAGAGAGATGACATTATTATAATCTAGTTTATCCACATTTAATTCTTCGCTATGAAATTAATTATTTGGAATCAAAGATTGTGGTGGGATTCAACACCTTAATACATATCTACTTTTTTGCAGCTTTCACTACACCACCACATGTTAGAACCTGATTCAATTATCAGCCCCCTTGGCCGTAAAGCATGCCTTACGATCTATAAACAAGAAAAAGTATCACATCCAAGATTTGTGTTGAGAACATATATTGGTGGTTAGAGCTATCAGTGTCATGTTAGTTTGTTCAAAGAAGAAGATTTATGCATATGTGAATTTTTGAAACAAACTAATATAAAAAATAATTACACATTAAATACCTTAGAAAAATGAGAATACAACAACAAATTTCTAAATATTGTGTACATATGTTTTGTAAACTCAATTTACATATTTTATATGAGCTTGATATTATTTATTACAATAAACTAATTATGTTAACATATGTTTTACTTCAGTTATTAATTTTGTAAGATAGAAGCACAAGTTTTAGAATAACACAAGCATTGTGTGATATGCATTAAAAAGGAAATTTATCACCTTCATACCTTTCTCCCGTGAATTTTTAATCATAATTTTAACTTTGATTTTATGTTTAGCTATTGTAGGTTACTGTAAAAATAAGATATATTTGAAAACGTCCTCAACGTCCGTTCGTACAGTCACTACAAGAAACAAGAATTTTTACCTTGGTTCTATAGGATCTTTTACCTCAATTTTTAGTCTTGGAAGAGCAAAGGCAAAAACAGTCAGAGTAAAAGGTATTCTTTAATACCTCGGTTTAGAATTGAGGTAAAATGATTCTCTTACCTCAATTTTTAATCAACGTCAGAAGGTTTTGTGACTAACGTCGATCAATGGTAATAGATATCTGCGACATTGCAAAAACCAATGTTAGCATCCACATGAAAACTATGTCAGAAGGTTTAGTAAATGATGGGACGTCGTTTGAGTCAACATTGTAGATGATTAACAGCAACATCGCGAGTTGTTGTGGAACACTGTTTAATACAAAATCATTTTGAAAAAAAACCTTCGTTCATGCGACGTCGGTCAAGTGTCATTTTGGCTGTGAAATTGTGCGACATTGCAGATGAATCAGTTAGACATCGTTTCTTGTACTTTTTTTATAATATTTAATATTTACTGACACAAAAAAACATTCGTCGATGACAATTAAATTTTATTTGCAAAAACCGATCTTACCAATACATTAAAATACAAAAGATTGTTGTGAAATTGAGAGATTGATTATATTGATTCTTCCATGCGTACGTTGTCCGACATTAGCAATTGAAGGGGGACTATTGAAATGACAAATCTATTCCGCAAGTCCATCAATAACTCTCATTATCCTATTGAAGTAGATACACATGTAACAATGGGTGTACAAATAATGAAGCAGGGAGCGTACAACATAAATCTTAACATGGAATGCATGAAAGGTGTGTCGTAGAAGGTAGAAGGCATGCATGTGGAATGGGGAAAAACATGTACAAGGTATGCTCATAAAAGTGCTAATGAACATGGGATGGAGGGAAAATTATTTCAATTAATTTGAACCAGGGGATGTTCCATCCTAGGATACTTGTTGTTGTGTAGGAGAAGAGAGTAGATTGGGTTCTTGAATAGAGTTGAAATGTTAAGAATGGAGAGGAAGGTGTGGAGTTGGGGTAGGAAGAAGTGTGTTGGAGATGAGAAATTAATTGGTCTCGTTGCTGAATATGATATAAATGAGTTGGGTTTGGGGGGAATTTTTGCTCAAAATTTTGTCTAAATTTTTTGTTTCCCGCTGGAAATTTCAGTTCAACTGACCTTGATTAAATGTCGGTCAATGGTTCAGTATATGGGAACCTTATGCGATGTCACTTATATGGGCCAAAGTATAATTTTCAAAAATTATTGTAAAAAGCTCAGTGTTAAGATTGCGAGCTCTTCCAACGACCTGTATATGCCACAAGAACAAAATAATCCTGTATGTGTGAATAACAAATTGTTATCTCCAATTTTGGATTTTGACTTCTCCCAATTCCTTGTAGGGACTTGAGTGCGAAAATTAAAAAATTCAGAAGTCCCAAACTCAATTAAGATATTCCCAAAAATAAACTTGGTTATCCACAATTTATATACGACGTCGGTATTAGAGATACTGGTCTTAACACCCCAGATAGATTTTGAGAAAATCTCTCAAATGACCCTTGTATATATATTTATGAGTAATCATCAGCAATATACTATAGACCATGTACTAGCACTCTTTTATAAAGATCATACCAAATGAGTTTCATTTGATTCTATTTAGTGGAAATTATTATTCTAATAATGCAGATAGTTAGGGTTTGAATAGAATGCTGAGAAAAATGATGGACGTTTATCTCGGTTCACACCTGTGTTGGACGATACACATATTCTCTGTTCGGGTGCTTAATTAAGAAGTACAACCAGCATTCAAGGAAGTTAGGGGTCATATCGTAGTTTTTTTAATGTTTCGTGATACACTAGCTGAGGAGTTTGTGGTCCCGTTCCACTGACCAGAGCATGACAAAATTGCAACATCGTTCTCGTGACTTGGTAAATTAGATAAGGGTATCTCTAGTTTTACATTGCGACTTCTCCTACTTTGTTGGAGGGACGTATTTGAAAAATTGAAAAGTAAACCGGCACACCCAAATTGGATTCCAATCTTTGTTCAGGGAACCTTTCTACCCCCACACAAACTAATTAATGATACCCAATAGTGATAATGAAAATGGCATGATCCCATGGAGACTTCAACACGATCTTCCGATTAGTCCATGTAAACTAGATAGTAATAATATACTATATTATTAACTCTAGGCCCTGTATTAGAACTTAAGTGAAATTGATGGTTGAATTTTTCTTAAGTTCTAATTTTTTTTTATAAAAAAACCTAGAATGCGTAATTTTATTCGATTTTGGTGATATGAAATTTATCTTCCAAATTAACAACGATCATTGTGAAGTTATTAATGGAATGCTAATAAAAACAAGGGAAGAATACCCCCGTGACCTTGATGCATAAATCGTTAAAAAATATGATTGTGACAATGTGATTTAGATTATTGGCTATATCCAATTTTGCATATTTTTGTCTCGCACCATCTGAGGGACCTAATTGTAAAAATAGAAAAGTTCACCGGTTGTGTTGAAAATGATTCTAATTGAACCAGACGTCAATGAAGTTCATTGACATTTACAATGTTAATTACTAATGTATAATTAATTTTTTACCATTTAAACGTAATTTATGTTCATTTTCGTCAAACGCGGCCCCAGTTGATTTTCTAGTGGGTTGAATTGTTGTGGCCCAATAAATCCATGACCGACGTAGATAGTATGTTCGTCCAATTTTTTCAGAAACCAACTTACATGCAACGTTGGTTACACGGTTGGTCTCATAGAGGGCCATTTGATAAGCCAATGGGCTAAAATGGTTCGACCCACATTTAGACAAATCGAAGTCGCATTACCATCGATATTGTATCGATGTTGTCAACTTGCATTCAATTTCTCACTTGGGTCATAATACATAAGGCTCGTAACGAATATATATAGGGAACCCACCTCATACATTACTTTAAACATTCGACTGTCACTCGAATTTCAGTAGTCATCCTGTCCATCCTCTTAAAGGTATGGTTTCTACATGTGGTTATGTTATTTTTTTAAAATTTTACTATTGAAACGGTTATGTATAAGGTGTGTGAATGTGTTATTCTCTCCATATAAGGATGTGTCTATGGATTAGGGTTTATCGATTGGGTTCTAGGGTGTTAGATAGTTGATTAGGTTGCAGCTATTTTTTTTTGGTTTAGTGCTCTCTGTTTTCTTGTTTTCTGCTGTTGTTAGAGTTCCCCCATTTCATGAATGAAACTTGGCCTGTCAATCATTCCTACTTTGGTTAGAGCGACAAGTGTGCGGTGTCGCTTGTTCATAATTTATGTAGTTCATCTTGCATGTGACATCAAACTTGTATCAGTTAACCATTTAGTTTTACCTAACCTTATGTGACGTTGCTTGCTCATAATTTCTGCAACTGATCCAGTATATGACGTCACATACTTATTGGTTAACCATTTGGTTTATTGAATCATACGTGACTTCTACTATTCATAATTTCTGCAGTTTACATAGCATATGATGTCGCAAACTAATCGGTTCACCATTCATTTTTAACAAACAATGAGTGACTTTGCTCTGACCTTTGCATTCATATATTAATTGACTAAAAGGTTACGTTAATTTATTTCTAACAAATCATTAAAATATGAATTTCAGGAATATTGTCTAGCAGTGTTGGTTTGCGTCATTCCCTCATTTTGGTGAGCGATTTAATGTTACATTTAAATTGTGATCCCTAGGTTGTATAACCAATTTAAAATTTTAACTTATAAATATTTCCTTGATTAACAAATCCATAGAGTTTTGGATGATGAACACCTGCGAACTGCATTTGGCAATATCGTTCCTCATTTCGTCCACACCCTGATGCAAACGAACTTCAGGGAAGTTTCCATCTTGGTAAGTATTCCTTGTCATGTATTAATTTTACTTTCATAAATATTTTCTATACTTTACTTTCATATTAACTGAACATGATTTTTTTGTTTAAAATTCATTATGCCCCTAGCCACATTCTGAAACTTCTACCGCCGTTAAAGTTGCCTTCTATGCTTAGGTATAACGGAAGAGAGAACCACATGCATTACTCGGGGAACATGAGACTAAAGACCCATCTAATTGTACATTTTTTATGCATATGCGACTTTGGTCTTCTGTCGATCTTGTCTTCGGCTTAATCGATCACTATGTAAAATTGCAGGTACATGTCAACCATCCCACTGGTTTGGGCCAACATGCACCTAGCGACATTGCTGACGTTGCACCTTGCACTCCATAGGGCAGTTCGAACTTAAGATTTTCCCTTTTGATGCAGTATTGATGGTTGGCGAAGGATCGTCTAATCCACCATTTTTTAGTTCTTTCACCAACATACATATATATTTACTAGATAACACATCTTCACACTTTAAATATAACAACCAATTACTTTTTGGTTTTCGTACAGTTCACCGCACAACGTCGGAACCCATAACTTGTTTTGTTCAACATCGACTATCATACGATGGCTTGATAGCCCACATTTCCACCACACTCTCAACAATAAAAACTTGGGGGGAAACCCTAATTTGGTAAAGATTTTTAAATAAATTTTATTTGTTGATAATTGCGCGCGCACACACACACACACACACACACATATATATATATATATGCATTTTTTGTGACTCAGTACATCCCATGTGAGATTGTACCACTCTTTCCGACTGAGAAGACTCTCGTAGTACAAGGTGCTACATGATAGAGTGGTGTATGAACTACTCGGGGAAAGGTAGGATCAAAGCCCTTTCCCTAAAGGGTTTGGAAAATTCCTTAGGGGAAACAACCTACGCATTGGGGACAACTTGTTCTTCGAGGTGCTACAAGTTGGAGGCCGATCGTCTTCAAGGTCATCGTTGTCCGTGATGATTAGGTTTACTGTATTTTTTCTTGTGTTGGAAATTAGACAATTTTTATTTGAATTTATGTAAAACTTGTATGGGTATTTTCATGACTACTGTTTTTCAAATGATTTAACTATATTATTTGAACATTATATAATTAACTATGTATTCTTCTGATTTGATTTGTGCATGATTTTATAAAATCATTTTTACAATTCTACGATAAAAAACCATTGAACAAAGAGTCTATTGGACGTTAACAAAAGTTAATTATGATTTCTATGATGTTTGTACAGAATGATTGCTAGCTACTGGAATACCTAATTATCCTTTTACAGAACCCTAAATTAATCGTGATGATGTGATATTGGGAGGAGAGAAATGTCAAAACGGGAGAAGTGCACAACCACCATCTTTTGTTTTTTTTTCTCGCCATCAAATCCCTACTTTAACTTATCTTTTACATACTTCTGTAGTCAAACATAACACATGTCGATGCAAACACTGTTTAGTGCGAAATCGGGTCACCTACTAAAACGACATGTGCGGCGTTGCACATTTTTCGCTTACATTATTTACTTTTATTTTTTTACCTTATACTTCGGTTAACATAATTACCGAGGTAAAAAATTAATTATTCAGCTTGGTTTTTTATAACCGAGGTAAAAAATAGTTTACTTTGAATTTTTTTTTACCAAGTAACAAGAACTTTTTACCTTGATTATTTGGTGTTTACAAAAAAATATGAGGTAAAGGGGTTAAGTAATAGGTAATTTTTTGTAGTGAATGTAAAAAAATGATTTGTATGTTTATTTACAAGTACAATCATACTACCTTGATCATTGAAATTATGAACCTCTATATTCATGATTATGCCAATAATTTTGACAAATGCACAACAATTGCATTGCACGAAAATTGCCCATTATTAATATGAATATTCTAGAGGCACATTATATGGAAAGTTATTTTTGAAACAAAAATAGAGACCAAGTTTAAAAGGTATGAAACCGAAGAAGGTTTGTCGTTTTGGTCGATGTTCATATATTTTTGGTTTCGTAAATTTTATTCTTATAATTGGAGTTGCATAATATTTTTCTGAACAATATGATTTTTGTCGCTATTTCATGTCTATGTTTTAGATTAATTATTACTTCTGATAAACGCCTCACTTGTTATGTTTAAAAATTAATGGATGGGGAGAAACCAGCAGAAGGAGTTGAACTCCATCTTGCAAAGTCGCACTATTTTCACCTATGAAAGATTACCATGGCCAAAATATTCATATTTTGTTATGTATATAAGAACTAGATAACACCCGTGCCGATGCACGTATTATGAATAAAAAATTAAAATGTAATATAATTTATATTTTTTTAAAGTAATAAATATTTATCATCTTTATATACATATGCATTAATTAAAATGTATTAAAATATGTATTAATATTAAATTTTAAAAAATTAAAATTGATCTTTATTAATATAATATGATAAATTATTTTAAATTTGGAAAATGTTTCAAAATTGAACTGGAAGAATACGTAAAAACCTGACTTAGGTGTTGAGTATAAACATCCGCAATAATATCAAACTTACAATTTTTGGGGAAAAATTACTCGTAAACACTTTTTGGAAACCAGATACTTGTAAACACTTTTAAGTCAACTTTCTCAGGTCATATTTAACCACATATAACTTTTATATATATACCAATGGTGTATTGAAATTTGATAATTTAGAAATATATGATACAGAGAATCTAACAATATATGATATGATGATAATGGTGCATGTATACTAATTTAAATTTATGGTCATTCGTGTTTTGGAAAAGTTGACAAAAAAATGTGCAGATTCGATTGGAATGGAGAGAGTAATTAGCAGTAAAGGTTTAGTGTATAATTTAAGTACTAAACCTTTAAGCAATATAAAAGGATAAATGGTTAAGATCTTATAATTTTTATTTTGGAACAATTCACTTAAAATGATAAATAGTTGTTAGCATTCAAGGTTAAGGAGCATTTATGACAATAATGATGATTCAAATTCTTATTATAATTAAATCAACTATCAATTTCAAGAATATTGATGAAAATTTATTAGAAATAAAATCTACTTTAAAATTTATTAGAAATAAAATATACTTTTAAGTCATTGTAGTGTTTAGAGGCTTTAATCTTGGAACAATCATTTTCAAAAATCATAATAATAAATATTTATTAAAAATTATTAGTATATGGTAAAACTCGGGATCCAATCACGTGAATTTTTATTATTATCATATTAAACAAAAATTTAAATATTTTTGTAAAAATAATTAAAAGTCAAGATTCCAACTAAAATTAAAGAAGTGTAGCGGTGCATACCTTTGACTTAAAAGATTTTATTTTATAGAACCTCTATTCATATTTAACTAAAATCATTACATATATTTTTTAAATGTTATTGACCACAAAGAAGAAATTTGATATAGTTATCAATCTTAGAAGGTAAAATCTCGTGAAGGACCGTCTTTCTATAGGCATATGGAAAGACGAGGTTAAATTAAAATTATAGAATGTAACAGATTTAAATTTCAATATTAAAATTTATTATGCAACGTGCAATAGTTATAAGTTTACAATCCGATTAATGGAATCATAAAATTTCATCTTGATTTATTCTAATTTGCAGTTTAAACCTTGGCCTTTCCATAAGTTATGGAAAGAGCATCTTTTAAGCGATAGACTCTTATAATAATTATAGAATAAATATTTTATTCTTTTATACATAGAAAATAGTAAAAATAATAATATTTGTTCAAATAAAATAAATATTTTATTAAAATCGTACTACTATTTAAATAGTAAATAAAATTATAATTTTTTCATTTCATACAAAATTAGAAGTAGAATAGAAAGTTATAAAAGTATTTTAGGTAGATGTAGAATGAATTTTACTAAATGAATACTTATAATTAAATAAAATATCTAAGTTTAATAAACATAGGAGTCTGTCTTTTAAAAACGGTCTTTCCATAAACTATGGAAAAACTAAGGTTTAAACTTCAAATTAGAAGAAATGAAAATAAAATCCTTGATTGCATTAATCAGGTCTTAAAACTTATAACTACTACACATTGCATAATCAAATTTTAACAATGCAACTAAAACATTTTACCCTTTTATATATTATTAAACCTTGTCTTTTCAGAAGACTATGGAATGACGGTCTTTCCAGGAATTTTCTTAAATAGAATGATTATAATTTATAAAATATCTAAATTTATTTTTTCTTTACTATTTTATTCATTGAAGAAAATCAAAATGATAAGAAGCATTAAACATCCATAATACAAAGATGCCAAATTCTATAGTTTTTGTTAGGGCTATATGTTGAATGTTTACCTACCATATGCAACACAAAAATTAATAAGTCGTCTATTGCATGTTTAGCAGATTCCAGCAACTGCAAAGCAAAATAAGAGATCCCAAATCTCGAGTTAAAAATGATACCACCCTTGTGGAAATTCACATATTCTCAACACTCGTGTAAGACCATCATCTGTCTGCATATACTTCATAGCCCAACTTTACTACCCCTGTGCTAATAAGCTCACCCAAACCGTTCCTTCTCTTCATTTCCACTGGAAAATGTAACCCCATCACTAAAGCTGAAAGGGATATATTGATATGCAGAGCTTCTTTTAGCATGTCTCCAGTTACTTCATATTTTTCCACTAAATGCATGCATCCACAGAGGAGATTTCTCGAGGTAAGGTCTCTTCCTTGGACATTAATGGTTAGGCAAATGCAAAAGTGTTCAAATGTCACGAATCAGCCTCAGAAAAGGACAATTCAAAATAATGTAAGACCTAGGATACCTGTGAGAGCGGTTGCTATGGTCATTTAGAGTTGTGGCACCTACAACGCAATTCGTATATTCCAGGTTCATGAGATCTGTGACATCATAAGCCGATGACACACAAACCAAGTTTGCATCAAGGACATTCAATCCTGTCCAAGAATTGTTCCTGATTTCCAATGTCACTGACAGTTATAGAAAACTATTGACGAAAATGAACAAACGACATGCAATAAAACTGTAAGTAGGATGAAAATGAATAGAACATGCTATGTCAAATCCCTCGGGCCACTCTATAGATAAAGGCAGGAGAAAATGAACTAACTACAAATCGATATGAACTTATTTCAATGCACAAACAATCAAAATTTTGTAATACTATGGTGTAAGTCTTCCATGATCCCGTTTGGCCATAAGAAAATATACAAACATTCTGTCCATCAAGGACTGATCTAATCAATGACTGAGTATTAGAAAAGACCTCCTCTACCAAATAACATACATTTTTCTTGGACAAAAGGTTAGCTTTTACAATACCATATCCGTATCTGGACAATCAGTAACACAAGCGATAGCAACTTACATTCCTCCTAAGTATCTCCATCAGAATCACACCCATTTTTTAATACACTCTCCCTGCAAAAATATCAGTAACAACTAATAAGAGATTCCAGAACATAACAACACAATTTTAAAATCATAAACATAGTTGCTTAAAATAATACCAACTTACGTATATTTAATGAATATAAACAACCTGTTAACAGATAAATCAAGAATTTCATTACTTAACATACTCGCAGAATTTGAATCCCAATGCTAATGTTCATTCTTCAATGTGTGCCACAGTGCTAACGTAGTTTGTTTGTCATGGGGAAAATGGTCTCACTTGATAGTATACCCAGATTTATTGGACAATAAAAGTGTTTCTCTTCATCCTTTAATTCACCCAGTGCCTTCAATTTTAAGTCAAACACAATCCCACCGAAAATTGAAAATAAATTCAAATAAAGAATAAAACTTTACCTTCTTGACATCTGAAAACTACCGAGAAAAATCAAGCAACCTTCCACCAACAACAAAATAGAGAAAATACTTGGGAAAAAACACCGATTGTATAAGAAACAACCCGATATAATGGTTTGTATAACCAAAGAAGCTATTAATTCATGGTTTCAGAATCCATCTAAGATTTGTAGAGTAGAGATCATACAACTGCATAGATGAGAAGGGGAAGTAGAGACATAACCTTTGCTTTCAGAAGTGGCACTATACCTGCTTTCTGTGAAATGTTATCACTGCAAATAAGACATAAACAAGCTTCAACAAAATAAGATTAAAAAAAAGTAAATGACGGCTGTAATTGTAAGTTTCATAATTCCACTAAGACACTCACCATCGATTCTTAATATGAATCTAAGGCACTCAAATTCCTATAAGAAAAACAACTTCCCTTCACACAATACATGACTGATTAACATCCCTTGTGAATGCTCATCACGTTCTTGGAGAGAGACTAACCAAACTGTTTGAGAAAAGGCCAGTTGAAAAGATGCAATTTTGATACGAATGTCAAATGGACGTATGGAAGGTGAATGTACAACATTGTCATTGGAATAAATTTATAATTTCAATCATTGATACGTGGAAAGGAGTGCATAGTATGCATGAAAACATCCGAGGAAACATTTGACTATCATTTTAGGAAAGCCTAGAAGACTTTTGCCAAGAATACACAATACTCTTTTTCCCACTGGATTTTTTTAGTGAGGTTGTATAATATTGACATAATTATAAGTGGAAACATCGACAACCAAAATGATACTGATGTCCCTCTTCATTCCATGTATCCCAGAAGAAAGGAGTCAGGATTTATAAATTTATAATTTATAAATTCTAAATTTGGCCACATGTGCCTTGTAATTGATAGATTTGTGTTGAATACTATTAGTTATTTAGTTAGTTTGTTAGTTTGTCAACTTCGGCTATGGCATTAAAATTTCAGCCGAGATTTATTTATGTTAGGATTAGATTTGGACATTTAATTGTAGTTATTTTAGGACAACGAAGACAAATCTTGTTTGAATTAGGTTTCTGCAGAATCCTGTATTCTTTTGATTGCCAAAATCTCCTCTACAAAAAGAGAAAGATGGCCGTGTATTTTACACAACTTTATCAATCATATATTCAAAATTTTGAGTACTTCTCATTATTTTTTATTGTCTCTTAACCCTGCGTGCTAGTTTAGCTTCAATCTCCTTTTTAAGTGTCCCCTGTTGGATAGACGCTTATAAAGAACCCTTGTGATCAAAACCTGCGGGCTATTTAGAGAGAAAGTCAGAGTTGAGTGTACCCAGCTGGCTAGACGCTGCAATTTCATGCATTTTTGTTAGGTTGGGCCGAAACCCTAGCATGATAAAAGATCCAATTTTCTGCAAACCAGAGTTTTCGCAAGGAGATTCATACCAGTTGCTATCAGAGCGAAGCAAAAGATCCTCAAACGAATTCATCATCAGGGGTTTCGAGTTTTACTGTTTTTATTTTTGAAATTTTTTATTTAAATTATAAACTCATTCGTGTCTTATTCTAACTGTTTTTGTTTGATCTTTTTTGGCAGGAAGGTTGATCTTGAGCCAAAGGTCGTCTAAGGGCTGAGGGTTAGAATACTTCGGTATTTCTATCTGCCTTCAACTTTTTAATTGAGTCAAGAGGACGTTGAAGAATCTGAGCGTTAACAAGTATTATCTGCCTTCACCTCTCAGTCAGTTTCGTAGATCTAGGTAGCTTATACGGCTTATGTGCTTGTGATATTTTTCTTCAGTTCTTCTGAAAAATTATTGCATGCTCATAATCCTAATTGCTTTCATTCTCGTTCTTTGATTTTGTAGTCTTGAATTGTTCTTGATTCTTGATTACACGTATAAAAAAGTCTTTTGTTTCATTTTCCAGATAATATGTCATATTGTTGATCCTTACAATTTTGAATTCCTCGAAATTTATTCGAATCAAGAGCAAGTTGTCGCAAATATCTTTTCCAAGTTTTATATAGGCTTAAACTATTCCAAAAAAAATTTCAAAAATAAAAGACAAGGGGTAAATATTCTGAGGAAACCATATCAAAAATTTAGTATTTGGAAAAATCGAAATTGGGGCTGTTTTGTAATTTTTAGAAAGTTTAGGGGTTTTGTAATTTTTGGAAAATTTGAAGAATACACGGACGATTTTTTTGGAAATCATAATCTGAGTTTGAGTGATTTATTTGTGAAAAAGAGCTTGATTTATAGCTGCAAAAGAGAGGAGAAAAACAAGAGCAAAAAAGAATCCAATTCAAGAGAGAGCTTAATATCTTTGCAGGCTCAATATTATGGTCTATACTTTAGTAAGGCTTTGTTTGACTGTTCCATTTCCTTCGTTCATCTTGGAGTATATCCTATGCATCAGGCTCTTCTATAATTGGTTAATATCTAGGTAGTATGCGAGGAACATCTTCGTACAGTCCTCTAACATTATTACTATTACTCGATTTCCTAATTTACTATTTAAATATTTGTATAATTTTAAAATATCTATTTTATCTGGATAAATTTTAACTTCTTTACTATTTTCTGTTTATATAACTGAATAAAACGCATACTTTACAATAAAAAAAAGATAATTATATTAAATATCTTGTTTTACAACAATTAAAGAATATCTAGATAGTATGTGAGAAATATCTTTGTATAGTTCTCTAAAATTATTACTATTAGTCGCCGGAATAATTTACTATTTAAATATTAGTATATTTTAAAATATCCATTTTATCTGAATAAATTTCATTTTCTTTACTAGTTTCTATTTATAAAATTGAATAAAATACTTATTATATAACTAATAACAATAATAAATAATATTTCAAATAAAAAGTAAAATTATTTTATTTAAAAATGAATAAAGGATTTCAAAAAAACCTTTTAAATCAGCTGTATTGCAACTTCTTCAATTTTAGTTCGGATCTTCACTTTTAATTATTTTTATAAATTATTTTTAGTAAGATAATAATATAATTTAAGTGATTACATATAATATTATAATTTGTTTGTATAGATTTGAATTATTATGATTTTTGAAAATGATTATTCCAAGATTAAAATTATTCAAATATTATTATGATTTTAACGTAGATTTTATTTCTAACAATTTTTTCATCAATATTTTTGAATTTGATGGTTTATTTATTTATAATAAACTGTTTGAATCAGTATTATTGTTATATTATCTGCTTTTTGACGCTAAATACTAACAAAAATTTATCCTTTTCAATGAATTGTTCAAAAACATATTTTAACTCTTTATTCATTTATTTTACTTATATGTTGCAATACTTATATTATACACTAAAATTTACAATTAATTAACATAATTTTAAAATCATATTCAGTATTTTTTATATGTTATCTTATACCTTTATTTATAACTAAGAGAATTTATACTATTTACTTTTACAATACACATAATTTTATAAATTTAATTTTATAATTATTGATTCATTATCAACATATATTTCATATTCATTACAAAATTTGATATTATTCTATATAACATTCATATTTATTATTTAACAAATTCTAATTACAGGTATGAATCAGGTAATTTTAATGAAGGATTTAATATATTGCCCTTAATTTTAATGAAGAATTTATTTGATTAGGATTAAAAAGTAATTGAGGTTAATATAGTAAATCTTTCATTAAAATTACATGCCTTTAAAATTTTCCTACCTGTACTTAGATTTTTCCTATTACTACAAAGATTTTGTTTAAATATAAATAATTAATTATTAAATATCAACAAAGATTTTGTTATTTTTTCAAAAATAAAATATATATTATATTATTAATAAATATATAAATTTATCCATGGTATACAATTCCCATATAAATATCATAAAATTTTATTAGTTATTAAAATTATAAATTATGTTATATTAATTAT
>JAUOBV010567862.1:0-16332 GCA_032360425.1 Rubia occidens | reverse complement strand
CATAACATCGAGACATGTTCAGTATCACATGAACAATTATTCATCTAAATTGTCTACATAAAGACTCCTACGTATGAAATTTACCTTCCTCGGGTAGGTGGTATTCCTGCTCTGAACAAGGAAAAATCCTCGATGTGTCACCCCAACTGTTCCTACACTTGAAGCAATCATACATTCAAAAAATGTAACGATGTTATCCAAATGGTATTACCAAATAAAATACATTTCACTTAAACATTGTCACTCAACATCGTCAGTTCGAATATTTCCACGACTTCTCAAACATCAACATCATTTTGAGATACACAATTCTTGTAGTTGGATCTTACTAATAACATACTTATTCATATAATATCCAATTATAACATTATATAAAATTGAGTCCTTCATTCTAAAACAAACAACTTTGCTCCCTAGCATGCTTCCAAAAATATTTTGCACCAAAAATTACGGACGTATCAACATGATGGTAAAAAATCCAAATATACTTCTAACAATAAATACAATGTAATACAAAGAATAGTACAAAAAAATTCACACCTCCACCGACCATGTAGGTAAAAATATTTCGTTCATCACTTCCAAAATTATATCTTCAAATAAACCCCGAAAAATATACATGATATTTCTCTAATTTTACTTAACATACATTTTATTAATATCAAAGAAATATACCAAAAAATCACAGGTCCAATCTCCGACAAAACAAACGATTCAGATAGTGGCGCGTGTGTGTCATGCGTGTCCAATAGGGTGGCGCGTGTGTCTCACGCGCAGCTCACGGCGGTGCGTCCTACTCATATGGAGCTCTCCAAGCAGCGAATACACGGTCCCTTCCTCCGGCGAAGCAACGACAACCCTACAGATCAAAATGCCAGAATAACGAGCACAACAAAGACGCCAGAAAAATGACACAATTAATGTCGACTGAAAGACCAAAAAATGGACAACTTAAATACCTCGCTGTTCAATTCGAAGACGGCGGGAGCTGGTGTGTCGGGGAAACTACAAATAAGGTGAAAGATGAGGGGTTCTTCTGCTGGTAAAAATCGACGGACAAATCTCGGATTACAGAAATCAGGTGAGAAGAAGTGAGAAAGAATTAAGACAAGGAAGAGAAGAAGGTTGTTTTAATATAGGAAAAGGGTGAAGAAAAAAACAAAACAAATCACGAGAAAGGGAAATGGAGCTGACTTGTCGTCAGGGCTGTAAAAGAGAGGGCGCATTACACAAATGCACTCTCTGCATGGATATCACGAGAAAGCTTGGACAGAGCTCTGTCATGTCTTGTCCTACTAAAGAAAGAAGAGAGGGCGCATTACACAAATGCGCCCTCTGCAGGGACTTTCAAAAAGAAATCACGAGAAAGGGAAAATAAGCTCTGTCATGTCAGGGACACATCGAAATTAAATGGAAAAATAGAGGGCGGATTATACAAATGCACCCTCTCCATGCGAACATAGAATGCGTCCTCCCTCTTCACATCCCACACACATACTGTAGCGCCATTCATGTCAATTTCTCCGAGCCACTGGCTGAGGTGTTCTAGCAAGTGAAGAATGAGAAAAAATGGTAGCAACAACATATTCCAATCTCATAATTGGGAAGCTGGTTTTATTTCCTTCAAAATACGATGATTGGAAAGCTAGCACAAAAGCCTTGATTATTAAAGAATGACTCATTCGCAGAATTCGAGCTGGTTCAGGTCATGAAACCGGGAATATATTGACATTTCTACAGATGAACATGCTACTAAGGATCAGATGTTAAACATCAAGGATTCAAAGCTTGATCTGTTTTTGGCGCCAAGTTCAAACTAAGTCGTTGGAACTGAGTTTTAAAAACCAATTATCAGTTTTAGTATGTTTTGGAGCATCTTTCCTGTTTTGGTAGTTAGTCCACTTGTATAAATCATTAGTTAGTTAGTTTGTTAGACAGTTAGTGCATGATTTGTGTATATAAAGCAGCTATACTCCTCTCATTTGGTTAAATTAACACAACCATATTTTCCCTCTGTTTTCTCTCTATTGAGTAGTCAGTTTTGTTTTCTGATGCAAGACTTATTTTAAGCCTTGTTCTTGGTTTAAAAACTTTGATTTCTTTAAGGTATCAGAGCTCTAGGATATCGATCCAATTTTCCTAGAAAACTTCTTGAAATTTTGATTGTGGTGATTAATCACGAGCACTGAATCAGTGAATGGTGAAGGAGGAAACGATCCTCAAGCTGCTGATGCTGAAGGTTTTGTGAGAATAGGCCAGATGATCCATTGCTCCTCACATCCTTAGATCATGCAAGCCTTGTAATCGTATTAGATATCTTAACGGAGAAGAAATATGTGATCGGGAGAGAAGCAGTGATTACTATTGTCTCTGCAAGAGGAATGTTGGAGTTCATTACTGGAGAAGTACCAAAACCTACTGCAAATTTTCCAATGCTTCGGATCTGTATGAAGGTAATTCAGCAAAAAAAATGTGAATTAGGAACTCGATTAGCAAGGATATTGGGAGCTTTACTTTTCAAGCTGATGCGAAGAACCTATGGGATGAGGTTGAAGAGAGATATGCAGTGAGCCATGGGCCTTTCTATTATTAACTGATGACTAATCTGATTGAAACTAAGCAATCTACTGATTCAATTCCTCAGTATTTCTCCAATTTGAAAGAAATTTGGGTTCAAACTAATGTGATGAGACCAAGGCTTAAGTTTACTTCTTGTCATTTTAATGCAATTGTGGATTTTCTGTGAAACTAGAAATGTAAGCTAATCAAGATAGGCTGCAACAGTTTATCTCTAGTTTAAATGATTTATATGATGCTTTGAGGGATCAGATACTTGTGATAATTCCCTTACCAACTATTGGGAAGGAATATTCTTTATTCAGTAAGAAGGAGAAATAGAGAAATGTGCACAACAACATGATCAGGAACATGAATCAATAAGCTTGTGAGGCAGGGATCAAGACAAAACAATGCAGGAAGAATTGGTCAAAAGAAGAAAGATTCATAATCTAAGAAGTTTTTTATGTGTGATACTACCAAATAAATGGAAATTTTAAGGATTTTTACTTCGAATTGAATGGATATCTAGCTTGGTGGCCAGATACAAGTAAGGTGTAAGGAAAAATGTATGCAAATGCAATTAATGTCTCAGGTCTTGAGGATGAAACTGAGCAACCTGCACCTAGAGCATTGTTTGAGGGTGAAGAAAGAAAGAACATTGGAAATATGCAGGCTATGATTGCAATTATGATTAAAATGGATTTTGGGAAACTAATGAAAGGGAAATGAAAGGAGCTGATTTGGGAGATATGATCAACTTTGCTCATTGGACTTTGGGGGTAGCCTAATAACTCATTTTTCCAATTCTTCTTCTTGTTTTGAGATTGATGATTGGATTCTAGATAGTGGTGTTGTTTCACATTTGTGCAGTAATCTCTCTTTGTTTGAAACTCTACATTCAGTCACTCATAAAACAACAATCCTTTTACCAGATCATTCAAGAGTCTACATGGATGACATAGGATCAGTAAAGTTGAATAAACAACTCAAACTGATGAATTGTTTATTTGTCAAATGCTTTAAGTTCAACCTTCCTTCAGTACAAATATTAGCACAAGATTCCAAAGTTTATCTTACCTTCTATCCTTATGTGTATATCATACAGGACCACAAGACTAACTCAGTTTTAGGAATCACAACTGAGAAAAATGGTCTATTAATTATGAACAAGAAATCATTTCAAACTGAAGTCATCAAGAATCATCTAGCTACACTAAAGGTAGATACTTTAGTTGTACATTCAGCATTGAATTCTATGCATCATCTTTCTGATAATGATTTAGAGATTCTACATAATATTCTAGGCCATCCTTATGATATTGTATTGAGGCACATGAATCTTCCAATCATGAATAATAAATGTGATATCCGTCCTCTTGCAAAAATAAACAAGGTTATCTTTTCTTGAAAAGTCTAATCACAGTTTTATTCCTTTTGATACTCTTCATATGGATCTCTAGGGCCCTTTTAAAGTCAAAATAGGTAGCGGTGAACAATCTTTCCTGACTATTGTAGATGACTTCAGTAGAGCTACATGGAATTTTCTAATAAAGAATAAATATCAGGTTCATTTCATTAACAGGAACTTCATCCTCATGTTGCAAACTCAATTCAATTCTAAAATAAAAAAGACAAGGGCTGATAATGGCACTAAGCTTGTCAACACAATTTTCTCACAGTACTTTGTTTCATTAAGCATCTTACACTAGAGATCAATTCCATATTCACCACAACAGAATGGTTTAGTTGAGAGGAAACACAGAACGATTCTTCAAATAGCCAGATCTCTCATACATCAGTCTAATCTTCCTTTATATTTCCGGGGGGGATCAACCCTTACATCCACCTACATTATGAATACATTGCTTTCTTCAGTTTTAAACTGGAAGTCACCTTATGAAATTCTTTTCCATAAGCCTCCTGACATCTCTTAAATGCAGGTGTTTGGTTCTCTATGCTATGCTACATACCTCAGTCCAATTAAACACAAGCTTAGTGTTTTATACCCATTCAAAAGGGATACAAACTATATGGTCTTCTAAGTAAGAAATTCTTGGTTTTCAGGGATGTTATCTTTTGTAGCAATCTCTTTCCTTGTATATCTTCTGATTCTATAGTCCAAGATTCTAGTTCTAATCACAACAAGATTATGCTTCCCACACCTTCATCTGATATAGATTGTTTTCTAGATGTAGTAAATCAGAATATATCTTCTGATCCAACTAATACTGAACTAGAGAATACCTCTTTACTTAATGATAATGATCCCATACATTCCTCTTCACAGTCACCTAAATTCATGTAACAGCTTCTACTGATTCTAAAACTAGTCCTGTTAGGAATGATACACACATTCATAATGCTCCTGGACAAAGTTCTAGGATCAAATTAAGACCTTGTTGGATGGATGATTTTTATGTAAATAATGTTCATACTTCTGATATTTGTATTCCCACTTTCTCATCTGCACATATGAGTTTTACGAACAGCTGTTAGGAATTCATGAACCTCAATCATATAAACAAGCTTGCAGTAATTAGCATTGGGTTGAGGCTATGCAGGTTGAGTTAGATTCCATAAAACTATTTATACTTGGGAGTTAGTTGATTTTCTTAAAGGGAAGAAATCTATTGGTTACAAGTGGATATAGAAGGTCAAATGTAGGGCAGATGGATCAGTAGAGAGATACAAAACTAGACTGGCGGCAAGGAAGTTCCCAAATTGAAGGTGTTGATTATTATGATTCCTTTTCACCAGTTGCCAAGGAAGTTACTGTCAGGTTATTTTTGGCAATAACATCACTGAAGAACTGGTATTTGCATCAGATAGATATCAATAATTATTTTCTTCATGTTTATCAGTGAAAAGCTTTCTATGACACCACCACAGGGTTATGATAAGGCATTGTCAGGGTAGGTTTACTGATTAGAAAAGTCTTTATATGGCTTGAAGCAGGCTTCCAGAGAGTGGAATGCAGAGTTTACAGAGAATTTAATCTTATGTGGATTCAAACAATCGAAACATGATCATTGCTTATACATCAAGACAAGTGCTTATTCATCAAGACAACTGCTTAGTACAGTTTGGCTCTACTGATCTATGTAGATGATGTTTTGATTGCAGGAGATTTTGAGGATGAGATTCAAACATCCAAGAACTGTCCACATAATATTGTTACCATCAATCCTAAGTGCTTCTTAGGCATGGAGATGGCCAGACCTAAGGCTGGAATCTTCCTAAGTCATGAAAAATATATCACTGATTTGATCAGTTTTCTTCATCTGACTGACAGTGATGCAATGGCAGCTCCATTGCTAGTTTCTTGGTAACTTGAGGATAATTCTTCACCTATGATGCATTATACAGGTCCTTATAGAATATTGATTGGAAAACTTCTATACTTATCTCGCACAAGGCCTGACATCACACTTTCAATCCATCAGCTAAGTCAAATTGTGAAAAGGCCTATTGATCATCACTGGAAGGTTGCGTACATATTGCCTGATACTTAAAAGGATGCTCTACTCATGGCTTGTTCTTTCCTACAACATCTGTAAAGTCATTTACTGCTTACTGTGATGCAGATTGGAACACTTGTAGAATCACTATGAGGTGAGTAACTGGTTACTGTATTTTTAGGTGATTCTCTGATCTCTTGGATGTCAAAGAAACAAAACACTGTGAGCAAGCCCTCTGCTGCCCTCTGTTGAATATTAGTATAGAGCAATGTTCATGACCTTTTCAGAACTTAAATGGATCACCTTTCTTCTTACTGATTTGCAGCATTAATTTGTGCTTCCAATTCCTTTGAAATGTGATACTATTGTTGCCCTTCACATAACTCAAAATCCCGTCTTTAATGAAAGGACTAAACATATAGAGATTCACTGCCACTATGTAAGGGATGCATATTAGGATTTCTTTATGAATCCATTGTATATCTTCTCTAACGCTTAGTTGGATGATGGTTTTACTAAGTTACTCTCACCTATTGTTGCTTAGTCTTTACTGTCCAAGATGGGATTTCGTTGCTCACTGAATCCTCATCTTGAATAACTCCGTTGAATGAAAATTGCACTTAAAGAGATATCATAATCTCATTCCAATATGCTACTTATTCAAAATGTTCAAGATATACGTAAATGGTTTTCAAAGAAAATGTTTTTGTAAATGTTAATCTGAGTTGCATAGGTAAAACCGTAAAAGCTAGAGAACTGACATGCATACCCAATATTCTGTAAGGGTATAATGAAAGAATGGCTTCAAAATCTTATAAAACTGCATCCGCATGTTCTAAACAAGGGTTCTTCTTGCTTTTCTGCTTCTACGAATAACCACAGAAGAAAGAACATCTCTTCAAGCTACCATAACTGCGAAAGAAATGACGTGCAACATAGCTGTTAAAAATGTTGGCCATCTCTTCAAATCCCAGATATTAAGAGTTTGGATTTATGAATGGATAATTCAAGGATTGATTCATAAATTGAGGAATCCCAAGAGTTACATTCATGAATTAGAAGACTTTTGGTATGTACTTGAACTCTATAAATATAGGGGGAGTTAGAGTTGTAGTGTGTGAGTTTGGTGGACATTTGTTTTGGCCATCAAATCACCCCTTCTGTATTTGTAATCTGGGTCGGGTGGTCACCTTTAATCAGTTTGGCTCATTTGGGTAATAAAATTAATCTGGTTCTGTTCGTGGAGGTAGCCAGCACGTTTGGTAAACCATGTTAAAATATGTGTTCCATTCTTTTCCACTTTCTTTTTACTATCTTGATTCTGTACAAGAGGGGATTTATTTCCCAACAAGCGGTATCGGAGATTTGGTTGATCATCTTCCATTTCAAGAGAAGAAAATAAGAAGAAAAATCTATGAGCTTGGTGATCTGTTGGCGAATCTGAGATAAAGTCTGCATCTATCGCCTCTACTGGAAATCCTGAGCTGCTGTGTGTGATAAGTTATTTCCAGGTTGAACTTTTTGATCTGGTTGTCCGTTCTGTCATCTGCTTCAAAAGGTGGTATATGATACCTTGGTAATTTTATTTGACACAACCATCATCGTGCATCTGGTACATCTGGAACCATCACCATGCGTCTGGTACATTTTGCACCATCACCATGCGTCTGGAATATCTGGCACAATCAATGTGCATCTGGTACATCTGGCACAACCAATATGCATCTGGTTCATCCGGCACAATCAATGTGCATTTGAATATGAGATATCAGTTTGTCACCATCTGACTCTTGATTTGTATTTGGGACTTTGAATCAAGAGGGAAATTGTTGGGCATCTCCTCGAATCTCAAATATTAATTAATGAGGATGTCACGAGTTTTGGATTCATGAATGGGTAATTCAAGGGTTGATTCATGAATTGAAGAATCCCAAGAGTTAGGTTCATGAACTGGAAGACTTTTGATCTGTAGTTGAACTCTATAACTAGAGGGAGAGAAAGAATTGTGTGTGAGTTTGGTGGACATTTGTTTTGGTCATCAAATCACCCATTCTGTATCTGTAATCTGGGTCGAGTGGTTATCTGTAATCTGTCTTGCCCATTTGGGTATTAAGATTAATCTGGCTCTTTTCTTAGAGGTAGCCAACATGTTTGGTGAACCATGTTAAAAAAATGTGTTTCATTCTTTCCACTATCTTTTTATTATTTTGATTATGCGCAAGAGAGGATTTATTTCCCAACAAAAAAGTCTACATTTTGAGCCATCAACAAATGGACTAGAAAAACAAGAGCTTGCAATCTGTCTTCAACAATACCCCATGCTGAACTATTTTCTAGGAAGATCTTTAGCTAAATACTACAGCTAGTATTGTGAATACTGTCTTCATCATTAGATTTAAAATTTTCATAAACTCTTTAAATGTTATCCATCACAATTGGAATATCTTAATATCTTTCTCGCTCAGTGTGGTAAAATATAGCTTGAACCAACTAGGCCTAATAAAGTGATCGGAAGAACCAGGAGTAACGTTAACCTTGGCCACATTCAACAACTTGTCCAATAACTCGAGTACTTGAAACACCTTCAAATATAACTTAAATGAATGACATGTTATAACCTGGAACACTTAAATATATAACTAGAAGCACCTGCAAGTAGCTCTTCAAGAACTAAAGGCTGTAGTTAAAAGCACATTTAAGATATTGTTTAACCTGCATGCACCTACAAGTTGTAGAATAAATAACTTACAAGTTTAAACTTGAATAACCTATAATATATAATTTAAGCACCTACAAGTATAACTCAAAACATCTAGAAGTTATAACATCAAGCACTAGGTATAATTGTAAACACCTACATGTAATTCTTCAAGCATCTACAAGTTATACTTAAATCACCTATAAGTAATATTTGAATCACGCCCGAACTACATTTAAACACTTTGAATATATATTTTTTGAATTTATTATAGAAGCACTTACAAACGACACTTGAAACACCAATAGATGAAAAGTTAAGCACATACAATATAACGTGAAGCACTTTCAATCTTCAGTTAGAGCACCTGAAACACCTTCAATTTAAATTTCAAGCACTTATAAATTACATTTGAAGCACCTAAAGATATTAGTTAAACCACCTACTCCCTCTGTCCCACTCTAAATCATTTATTTACTTTTTTACGTTATTTGATGAACATGTTTGACCGTAAATATCTCTAATCACCTATAATAATATCGAATAAAAAATTAATATTTAAAAATGGATGATAAGATAAATCTAACAATATCTCACATGATATTTTTATTATTTATACATTAATTTTATATTTAGGGTCAAAATTTACAAAGTTTAAGTCCCAAAAAGTAAATAATCAATTTAGAATGGAACGGAGGGAGTACATAAGTGAAGCATCTAGTCGCTATACTTGAAGCACCTTCAATTTAACTTCAAGCACATATAAAATATACTTAAGCACCATTAAGGCTAAATTTGGCAGATCTTATAAGCTGCATTGCTTATAAGTAGAACACTTTTTAGTGTTTGGTAAGATGCTAAAAAGTAGTTTAGTTTGAAAGAAAAAGTTATTTTTGGGGGAAAAGTAGAAACTGATCTCCCTGGCTTTCAAAATAAGCCAGTTTTACTTACAAGCACAACTCTGTCAAATAGAGCCTTAATTAATACAAGGGTAGCTTGAAGGTGTTTCTTTATAATTTTCTACTAAAACAACTTGAAAAGATATACTACTGAAAAAAAGATCATTAATACTCCCTCTGTCCCAACTCTATTTGCACTTCTACTTTTTTGACACTATTCTCTATCAAAATTTGACCTCATATTTGAATAGATTTATTAACAATAATATTATCATATATGATATTTTTCAATTCGTAGTAATAAGTAGTTTCTAAATATCAATTTTTTATTTACCATTATTATACATAGGTAAAGATATTAACGGTCAAACATGTTTCTTGAACAGCGTGATAATGATGACAGTGCAAATCTAACTGGGATGGAGGGAGTAGGAGCTTCTGTCACGTGAATTGAAATATCTCTAAAAAAATGCACTAAGTCAATAGCTAACCTTTTCAAAACAAAATCACCAATAGCTAACTCTATTTTTTTTTTGGAAAAACAGGTGTTCTCTTTCTCATTAATATAAAATTATTACAATATTGTGGCAAGTTAAGGGCATACAACCCCTACCTAACAATTGTAACTAGTCTATCTAATCTATGTTTGAACACCTAATTGGTGGCTAGCAAACACTGTGGGGTAAGCCTCCCACAAATGGACTTTTCAATCCAGTTTCCTGATTGAAGTACACATGCCATATCAACAGTTTGCTACTCGATCCTTCCGAACTGTCTTCACAGTGTTGCAACGGCTCTTTTGTTTTGGAGAGGCTGTTGCTGGATTTCTTCAATTTTTGGTGCAGCGTCGTTGGAGTAGTTCGAGCACATATCCATTTTGTTTTGAAGCATACCGATACTGCATGCCTCCATAATTATTCATCGTTGGCCAAGTTCATCCCCAATGGGTTGCAACAACTCTGTAGTTCTTGTTTTGAAGAACCTTTTTGGAGGTTATAGTTGGATTTCTCCAATCAACAATGAGAACTTACTTAAATCTCGCCGGAGTCGCGAAATGAACAATACACCTAGAAAATAAAAACAAACATAGGAATTAAGCTTACCTAAACCCTTCTTACATCCCGGGAATTCATACTACTACATAACTTCTATGTAAAAATTTAGTAAGTAATGTCTTAGGAGCATTGACCTCCAATCCAGGCATAGATATGGTGCTCCAAGCCGATGTGGCCTCCGTTGTATATCAGAGAGCTCCGTTCGACAAATACAAACTACTACAGAAGGAACCATATGCATTGGGACAGAAAATGTAACTTCTACCGACCATGTCCTATTTTGACTGTTGCTTACAATATATCACCACTACCAACAAAGCCAATCAACTATCTATTCACATCTTCTCTCCGCCACGGCTACAGCCGGACGCGATGGATATTGTAAGACAATGAGCTATTACGTGGGGTGGGGGTAGATTTTCGGTGCGCACTTAAAGAGAAGTGATGTAGGATGTGTTTTATGCCGGAATTGTAGAAGGGGTGAACTGGGAGGGAGTCAGACCATCGTTCCGCCATCGTTGACCAGTCACGGGGTCATTGACCCATCACGGTGCTCATGACTCACCGTTGACGGATCAATATGGCGTTGACCGATCAATATGGCGTTGACCGATCGGACCGTGACTGACCCGCGTTCTTTTGTCGCCAATGTCTCGGTCGCATGCCGGTTCGTGTCTGAGCTTATTGTTTCCCCTCATCCATTGGTCAGCTGTGCGGAAGCATCTTGTGGGTGTGAGGTTCTACACCGATTATCTTTTTCAGCGACCGGCTTCTGCATGCTCCCAGTCTCCTTGGCCGGTTTTTCGCAGCAGTCCTCACCGGAAATTCGATAATGGCAGCAGCGGAAGATTGCTCCTGTCTCCCTCGATCTACTGACTACGACTGCTAAAATTACTAAAACAGGAAAGGAAAGGAAAGGGTGGGGGAGGTTGGGGGTGTTGCTTTTTCGTTTTCGCTCGCAGCTTTTTCAAGAGAGAGAGAGAGGATTTGTGTTAGCTAAGTTTTTCAAACCAAACTTTGCTTTGTCTACTTCTTCACCCTCAAAGTCTTCGTCTACCTCGTGGTCATGGCTTTTGCCAACAACCTAGCCGCTATGAACCTAAAAGTGAAATTAGAGTTCAAGCCAGAATCAAAACTTCAGCCGGAACAGATTTATGATTAGAATTGTAAATGTGGTATACCGAAAGGTCCGAAACATAATTATTTGCAAGGATAAAATTGAAAATGGTGCCGTGTTGGTGAGGATTAACATAGTTGTTAAGATGAAAGTGGGTGATCATATGACAAAATTCGAGTTTTCCTAGTGAAGAGGGATCTGGGAACTTAGTAAAGATGAATTGGGAACTTGGTGACATATTCTTTCCCAAAATTGTAAATTGGGTCTGAATTAAGTATCATGATCTAGTTTCTCAGTTTAAAAGCCGGGAATATGACCAACGAGTTTAATCTCTGAAAACTTTTGTTTGGCCACAACCATGAGATTGAATGATCAGATAGCTCAACTTAAATGGATAGTCTGACATAAACCCATTGATCGGCACTCCACTGGGTCGTACAAACTACCTTGCAAAAGAGCAATTAACTTGAGGAGCACTCGAGTTAAAGGTAAATATTTATATTGTTGCTCCTGTGCTCACTACTAACTACTATAAAGTAGCTAGTGACAAGTATGAGGTCGTCTACAAAGATATTAAAATTTGAAAGTTAACTATACACTGCCTACAATCGGGAATCACTCTGATTGTGTATCGGGAATAGCTAGTGCAGTAAACATAAGTCGGGTTTTTATCTAACAACTAAGGATCATGCGAAGAAAAGATATTAAATTATAATTAACTAGCCTTGGGTATATTTGTATAATATGATCGATGAATGACTTTGATCTTAAATTCTATCACATGTTAGACATATAAACCTATCTTATGTCTATGTCACATAGTTTGGAGATAGTTGAGAATTCCAATTGTCTATCACACAAAGATTTGTCTCCATTTTCAAAAGCTACCACACCGCCTCGTAATTAGGGAAATTGTGTCGATCGAACTATGGATCCTCTCCTCTTTCTCCATCAATCTCACTCCCAATGCTAACACATCTGCTTAAAGGAATAAATCCTTGAGTAGGTTGCAGCCGTTAGATATAAGAGTGAGGAAAATATGCCCAGACACTCCATTATAGACATCAATCTTTAGGCCTAGAGAGGCAAAGGAATTAGCATCTCTTGATGACTCTAGGGTAGAAATAACTCTAGTCGCTACACGACAACCCTAGTTTCTACAAACTGTCATGCTCACACTATCAGAGTAAGCTAAGAATTTCCTCCGTTAGAGCGTCTATCGTCCTTAACATGAATAATTATTACATGATGAGCCAATCAAGTTAGATTCTAACAATTGGGATGGTACTCTCGGGATGACATGCATGCACTCACCTCACCCAATTCTCATGAACCTACAATCATTCTAACCCAACACTCCCAAGGTATCAATTCAAGCCTAGCACGATGGTATACTACACATGAATCTATAGGTAAATTATAGAACGTACATGGCATATATCTTATAAGAATATAAAAGCATAAATCAAGCACGAATATTTGTAGAACATAAAGATAAGGAAATATAAAAAGACATTGAATCCAAAAGCAATCACTCGATTCAATGTCATTAAAAAGGAAAAGTAACAGAACAGAGGATAGCCTCATTCTCTATCTACCTACTCTTGAAATTATACTATGCCAAACACTTCTACTTCTTACTTCCTAACACCAAGTGCACTAGTGGCTACTTAATTAGCCGGAGGAATGGTCCTAGAAAATCCCAAAAAAGTAAAAACCCTAGCATCCACGTCGGCATGGGTCGTGCGATAGTTCATAGCCCGTGTAAAAGTACACAGCCCATGGACTGGATGTCCTTTTCGGCCAATACTGAGAATGTGGCCTGTGCAAAGGCATGTGGGCTGCCATTTGGAGTGCTGATCCGGCCTACCTATGTGTGCAGCCCATGCAAAATCATGCAAGCCACCACCTGGAGTCATTGCCTTCTTCTTATAAGTGTGCGGCCGCATAATAGCTCTCGAACCGCGGATTGGAGTCCTTGGTCTTCAGTTTCTAAGTGCACGGGTCGTGCAAAAGCTCTTGACCCATGCTGGGTTTTAGTTTCCTCAGCAAATGGTTTAGCACGGGCCGTGTACTTTGGATGGAAATAGGAAGGGGCGGGTACGAATTATTGTCCCTCCATACCTATGCCCACCTAAAATTTTCATTCCCATACCCACCCTATCACACATCACCCACCTCAGTCCCATAACCCATTTGGGTATCCATATCCACTTCAAATCCATTTTACTCACCATATCTATGTATCCAAAAAAATAAATTTTACTTAAAATAATAATTTTAATGTTATAAGTTTTACATAAAAGTATTATAAGTAAAACATGTTCATTATCGATAAATAGTAGTTTATTATATAGTAAATTAGTGTGTACATAGCAAGTGTAGAGGAGTAGGACGGGTATGAACTAATATCCATGCCCGACCCATCACTCGTGGTGGGTATCATTTTCATACCCATGCCTGCCCTATCTCCACTAAAACCACATCCATACCTAACCCATTGGGGTGAATGCGGGGCGGACCTCCACCAAAACCCACCCCACTGCCATTCCTAGTGGCAGTCTTTACTTCATTCCAGACTTGACTCTTTTTTCTTTGCCGCATCTATCTACTACCACGTTTTTAGCTCTTGGTCTTCAGTCTACTACCGTCCTTGTGAATTCCCTTTTACTACCTACTACCATTCTTGCGAATGACCTTTTACATAGTCCAAAGTGCCTACGAGCAATCAAGAAATTATAGCTCACAAAAATGGATCCAGGCGCTTGTAGGGACATATAATCCATTAGTATATAAAGTAAGCTACAAAATAAAATAAGTGATTTTGATATGAAATCCAAAAATGGTCATCTAAACCCCTTGTAATGTTAACTCACCTAAATCTATCAATTTATCATACAAAAGATAATAAATGATATGCTAAATGCCTTAGAAAAAATATGCATTTGACGCCTCATCAAATTACCTACACTTAAACCTTTACTCGTCCTTGAGTAAAAAAGAACAGGCTAAGCTCTAACCGTAATATAACATGCAAATAATTTCCCCAGAACACCCAAATTTTTTATTCTTGGACTACCCTAGCCCCCAAGACATAAGAATCTCTCACATTTTCATATCCCAAAGAAACTAAGAAAATATAACCAACCAACATACCAAATCAAAGCGAGGTACAATCATGTGAATGTGTGAAACTAGCTTACTCTATCGAAAGAAGCTACCAAAAGGCAAGCCAGTAGAAGCATAGAATAAGTTTCAATTTCTCTCATTTTCTCTCATTTTTCCAAGGATCCCTTTTAGGTTTTCATCCAAGCTTCCCACATTTTTTTTCTTTTTCAAAGATCACATCTCACCCTTTTCCACACCATTTGAACTCTCACTTTTGCATAAGATTTTCAACCTATCTGGGAATTTCACATTGTTGCCTAAATTTCCCTTTCAGAATTTTGACTTAGTCGTGTTTTTTTTTTTTGCATAGCACAAAATTCCCCAACATAGGCTTCATACTACATGGATAATAAAGAAAAGCAATAAACACAAAGAAATTTTGCTAGAATTCCAAAGTGCCTAACTACTCCCTCCCCCACACTTAAACTTTGCATCGTCCACTACAAGAAACATGACATTTTACCTCGATTCAATAGGACAGTTTACCTCAGTTTTTATCCCAAAAATCCAAGTTAAATACCACCGTAGTAAAAAAAATACATTTTTTACCTCAGTTTATAACTGAGGTAAAAAGTATCTTTTTCCTCGGTTTTGGATCGATGTCAGCAGGTTTTGTGACTGACGTCAGTCCTAGCAAAAAGGCCAACAATAGATGCCAGACGATAGGAGATGATGGTTGCATCTTTGCACAAGTCGACGTCGCTAGTAAATAGGAGTGACATCGGAGTGTACGATATCGCATTATCTTGGGAACTCACATCGTGTGGCTACTAATATGGAAGGCTACTGAATACGATGTTGTTTTGATTAGGCGCTTATGTGATGCCGGTTAGGTGTCGTCTCTCCATCAGTTTGTGCAATGTCACAGATAAATCGTGGAGACGTCAGTTCTCTTACAATATTATACCATAGTAAATTTAATGACACAAAAATTGTTCGTCAATATCCGTTACATGTTATTTAATAATCCAAAACTCATGAAATTAGCAAACATCATATAACAATCAATTGTTGTTCAATTAATGTGGGAATCAATGATATTTTTAAAAAAACCACATAAATTTAACATATATTACCAACACATGTTAGAATATATTAAAAAGCATAAGGTTGATGTGAAATTGAAACATTAATTGTATTGAACCTCCCCTGTCTATGTTGTACGACATTAACCACGTCTGGGGGACTAGGGAAATGACAAGTCTGTGCTGAATGTCCATCGATTACTCTCTTTGTCCTATTGCAACCAATTTACGTGAAACAAAATTTATGTTAGAATTGGGTAGTTGGGAGGTTGTCGTCGTACCTCTCAAAGATGATATTTATAAGCCCTATTGCTTACTAAATACAACTAAGTAGATAGTATGGCAAGTCGGGG
>JAUOBV010567765.1:0-16337 GCA_032360425.1 Rubia occidens | reverse complement strand
GGGAAGACGATTCCCCATATTTAAAAGAAGCATCAACATTACACTTTAGACCTAAAGTATATGGTTTCCATGTAAAAATAGAGACTTTTTTAGGTTTAGAGTGCATGGCAGGTGTGAGACCAGTGGTGAACTAGTATTAATCACTCTCAAAGGAGTTGTACATGGGGAAAGCTGAGAAAATGTTGAAGCTCGGATTCTTTACAGCAGAGATGATAGAATTAGTGGAAGGGTGAGCATTGTCATATACATACGCATTTTATGCTTTCCACAATTCCCAGAAGGTTGCTAGTCCTAGAATTAAAATGGTGTGTCTATGAGTCTTAGACAAGGCAGACTTATTAATGTATAATGACATTCTATCCCACAAACAGTTGAATTGTTGTGCTCTAATAGCCATTAGAGAGTGAATTATCCTCCATATCTCCATCGAGAAAGGACATGCACTGAAAAAATGTTCCATGGAATCTGCCCCATTACATTTCCAACATCTAGAGGGGATATTAAAACGAATCTACATAAAATATCATCAAATGGCAACAGATTTTTCATTACTCTCCAAGTGAAGAAACAAATTTTACCTGGGATTTGTTTCTTCCAGATTTTTTGAAGAGAGGGTCTTTTGGATCTGGTTTCTTGAAATGTGCTGTAAGAGGATTTGATGGAGAAGTTTCCATCAATTGCAGCAGTCCACACCAATTTGTCCTTTTGGCTGTTACTGAGATTAGCTCCTGCAAAAAAGTAATAATATTGGTAGCCAAATGAGGCTCCAAGGCTGGGATTAACTGGTCATTTTCCTCAATTACTTGTGCTAGTGTATAGACTGGGAATGAGATAGATAGAATAGACCATTTGTAATACAAAGCCCCCTCCCCAGACCAGTTCCCATTCCAGAAGCTACAATTTCCTTTTCCAGGAATGATTTTGGAGTTAGTATTGCACAATTCAGTTACAGAACATATTCTCCTCCAAAGGGGACAAGTCTTTGAATATTCAGGCAGGGACCATGAAATTAGACCAAATAGTTTCGTTTGATTGCATTTTACACCATAATTTGCATGATAAAGCCTTTAAAAAGCAGTGTGTATCCATAATACCTAAGCCATTTTCAGCAGTTGGATAAGAGATCTTTTGCCAAGATCTCCACACTCTTTTATTACCTAAATCAGAAGCGCCCCATAAATAATTATTCATTTTGCCGTGTAGTTTTCTAATGACCTGTTTTGGTGGCCTCACAATGGCAAAAATGTGCATAGGTAGGGATGAAAGGTAGCATTTAATCAAACACAGCTTACCTGCTTGGCTTAACCAAATATTTTCCAATTATTTAACCTACTGTCAAAAGATTCTAAGAGCGTATGGAAATAGGAGGACTTAATCTTTCCAATGAATATAGGAACTCCCAAATACTTAAAAGGGATTTGACCCTTTTTCATTCCTAAAATAGTCCTAACCTTTCTATGATCAGCAATGGATGCTTTTTTTCCTAGGTAGTACTCACTTTTGTGTTAATTTATTAACTGGCATGAGACCAGTTGGTAAGCATCCTGAAACTTCCTTACCGTTCTCAAATTTTTCTCCCCTCCCCTTCCCTCAAGAAAATGGCATTATCATCAGCATACATGAGATGAGAGACCCTAAGAGAGTTAGCCATGCAAAAGAAATACTGCAGATAGCCATTTTGAAAAAATAGTTTTAGGATCTAGAGAAAGCCTCGGTTAGTATGTTATATAAAAAGGGGGATAGAGGATCTCCTTGTGTGATTCCCCTAGATGCCTTAAAATAACCTTGGGGACTCAAACCAATTGGGGGACTCCATTAAAAAGAACTGAGAAATTGGCAGCAGCTATGTTAGATAAAATCAGATTAACCAAAATGCCAGAGAAACCAAACTTTAATAAAATAGAATTAAGGAAACCATGTCAAAGGCCTTATGCATGTCTAATTTTAGAATTAGGTTATGGTTATCACATTTAGAGTTAAGAAACCTCACCATTTGCTGCATTTGAATTATATTGTCTGCAATGTCCCTATTCTGCATAAATGCAGACTGTTCTCTTGAGATAACAACATTCATATGGGGCCTTAGTCTTTCCATTAAGATTTTAGAGCATATCTTGTTAATGAAATTAGAAAGACTAATTGGTCTATAATCTGAAAATGATTCTGGAGTAGGTTTCTTAGGGATTAAAGTGATCCAAGTGGCTGAGATTGATTGAGGAATGTGGGACCTTGTAAAGAAATAATTTACATCTGCCAACAGGTCCGTCTTAATAATTTCCCAAGAAAAAATATAGAATCTAGTTGGGAATCCATCAGGACCTGGAGCACTATCCAGATTTGAATTGAAACCCACTTTTTTTACCTCATCTAAATTAGTTGGCAGTAGTAAAGTTCTATTAGACTCATTTGAGATTGAAGTGGGAATTGAGTTGAGAAAAGAATGAAGAAAGGTTCCTGTGGAATCAGTCTCAGATTGAGTCAGGAGGTTTTGGAAGAAAAGAACTCCTTCCTTAGCAATATCCTCTTGATTAGTCAGCCATGCACCACTACTTCCCTTTATCTTAGTTATCAAAGTTTTTGAGTTTTTTTCTTTGTTAGCTTGTTGGAAACATTTTGTATTGTCACTCCTAACTGCAGCCACTTCACCTTAGATTTTTGTTCCCAAAAAATTGATTCCTCCTTTAAAGCCTTAATTAGTAAAGCCTTAGCTCTATTTAGCTCTATGTGGTTATGTTCATTATCATCTATTAAGAGAACATCTTCTGCTCTGGAAACCCGATTTTCTGCCAGTAAAATGTTGTCCTTAATATTACCAAAATGATTTTTATTCCAATCCTTAAGACATTTCTTTAATCTCCTAAGTTTGAGGCTGAAAAGTTCCAAGCCCTGGAGGTGACATGGAAAATTCCAGTTTTGTTGAATTAAAGCTCTAAGCTCAGTTTCTCTATTAGGCCACATCAATTGAAATCGAAAAGGTTTAGGCAAACTGATCTGGGAGGACTGAATATATAGCATCATAGGTGCATGATCCGAGCCTATCCTATTTAGAATTTGGATGGAGCTATTTGGATACAAATTACTCCACTCTTGGGTGCAAAGGCCTCTATCTAAACTTTTGTAAACTCTACCATTCCTCCTATTGTTAGTCAATGTAAAATGACCACCTACAGTATTAATATCTATGAGATGCATAGCTTCAATAACTTCATTAAAATCCCTTATGTTATCCGGGTTAGGGATGTTAGAGCCTTTGTATTCAGCCACGGTTGTTATCGCATTAAAGTCTCCTATTAGAACCTTAGGTCCTTGGGGCAAAGATAGCATATCCAGCCACAATTGTTTCCTTAAAAGTCTTAGAGTCTTTGCATAAACAAACACAGCAAGCCAGGGTGTGTTGTTCCATTTATCAACTATTTCCATGACTAAACACTGTGAATATTGAGAGTGAAAAGTGCAAGAGATGTTATTATTCCACAACAGCCAAATCTTTTTGTTGTCAGCACAGTGGGAATTCTGTAATCCTATCCTCATTTTTAGCTTGTGAATTTCATTATTATCATGCATTGGATCTATCAAGCATAAAATGGAAATGTTATATCTGGTTAGGAGAGATTTAATCCTATTAATTGATTTAATGTACCCTCTGCTATTCCAAACTAGGAGATTATCTATTATGTTGTGTTTAATTATGAGGGTAAGATGGTTTAATCCTATTTGCAGATCTAAGAATCATGTTAAGTCCTGAAAAATAATTCTTCATTTTAGCAGCTGGCGACTTTTTGAAATTAGACTTAGACTTATCACTGTCATGATGCAAAGTAGAATTCAAAAATTGCTTACCCTCATTTACCTGATCTGCATCTGTTATTTTCTCCAGATCCTCCAAGTCAAGAATCTCTTCAGAGGAGGAGGAGGAGCAGTCTGAGGTATATACCTCCACCAAATCCTTTTCAGCAAGATCTTGAGCCTTATCTTCATTTAGATCCCGCAGTAGAAAAATCTACTAGTGGAAATAGGTTCATCATAAGGGATCAAAGCCAGTGCAGATGTGCTGTGAGATATAATTTTAGAAGGAAAAGAAGGAGAATGCTCATCCTTGTAATAGTCTGTGACTGGGGTGTCCTTAATGTTAGCTAAAAGGATTTCCTCCTCTTGTGAGATGATTGGTGATAAAGGGTGGCAAATCATAGGTTAATAGCAGTCAGCCTGAACCTCTGGTGCACTAAGTGAAGCATCATAAATCCCTCTAGAGTATTGGATGCTGAGATCTCTTTGTTTCTGCAGTGGAGACTGCCCTGATGAGCTGGCCTTCTCAATAGACGTCTTCTTCTTCCAAACTTCTACACCTTCGGAAGTATTTTTGTTGTTTTTTTTAGAACCAGTTGGGGAAGCAGACTCTGTGAGATGAGATTTAACACATGAGTTCCTTTTAGGAGAGGCACCTGAGATCCTCTTTGGTGAGGGACTAGAAATGGGCTGGGGTCTGGAGGCAGAGTTGGCAGGGTTGGCTTGAGGAATTGGGAGTGAGTAAGAAGCATTATGTGGAGGATTATCTTTGTTCAAGTCAGGTTGTGTACCAGTAGCAGGAACAACCAATGTATTAGCCTTCTTTCTACATACATTTTGAGCATGGCCTAATTTGGAACATGAGAAACAGTATGAAGGCACAGATTCATAGGCTATGTTATACCACTTATTCTTAGCAATAGAACCTAGTCTTATCCTTGGGGGAAGTGGTTTTCTCAAATCAAACTCAACACACATGCGGATTACTGATGGTCTAGACAGATTACTAGTTGGGTATCTACTCGAATGAATTTTATGATTGAATCTCATATTTCTCTTAGAACAGAAAGGTGGAAATAGTGTGCGGGAGAAGATTCTATAGTAATCCAGATTGGGGCAAAAGGAGGTTCCTCATCCGGATCAAAATTCGTCGACCACTTTAAAATTTTCATATAGTGAGGGCTAAGGAACCATACTGATTTGATCCAGATCATTTCTCTGTCGAAATCTAGGTTGAAGGTGAGTTGTACATGTCTCCAGTCTATGGCCGTGACCTGGTACTCAGCCCGCAACCCCAATTTCTCCATCTCGTTCTTGATGAGTTCAAGTGTTAGCCGACCCCTTGCAAATTTTTCGATGAGCGCCTGGTTGTAGGGAATGGCTATTACTTCAATTTCATCCTGAGGGAATATGCAAGCCTATTCCCCTTTATATTAGATTAGAGGATGAAGGTGTAGAGGCGTAGAGTTAATCGGAGGATGAGTTGTTCGAGGGTAGAGTAGAGAGGAGAGATAGGAAAGCGGGCTCACACCAGATGGCGAAGCCGCCATTGCCGGTGGAGTGGTGGAAATTTTTAGGCGAGGTAGAGGGTAGGAAGTAGCTGTTATCGGTAGGGAAGGTAGTTTCAGAGAGTTGGTTTTTACAAAGAAAGTAAGTGCAGAGAGTAAAGCATTGTATATAATTATTTGAGTTTCGTAAAAACTATAAGCACTTACTTGAGTATTTCTTTAGTGTAACTTTTCTCATCATAATATTTTTGTAGATTAGATATTTATATTTGGGTCCCATTTTTATCTATTATATTTCAATAAAATTATGTTGTCCTTGTAAAGTAAAATATTGATATGTAATACTGGCATTACCCGAGAGAAATATATGATTATGGTACAAACTATAAAACTTTAGTTCGTAGATCATGATAGATACTCGATTTTTGTTCTGGGATATACATACACTCATATATATATATCAATTTAATAGACATAATATTTTAAAATAGATTTTAATTATTTTTCTATCTTTATGTGGAGTAAACATGCTACTGCTAACGAAGAAGAAACAAGTAGCCGAGGACATTAAAATCATGTTAACCGGCTAACAAATGAAAATGTTAAGGAAAATATGGTGAAGCATAAATTTTATTATATTTTTTTCTATTAAAGTAAAATTCAGCGTAGTTGGGTGTGTTAAATTCATGTCAATAAGTCGATATAATCTACTACATAAACCTTAATACATGTAGGGATGTAATATTATTTACAAAAAATCCCACGCTATCATGTATTCTATCCCCACCCCATCTCATACTCAAGCTAAGTGTGGGATTACTGTAACCCCAAGCTTGGGCCGAAAAAAAATCAAACCAGGGATGAGAGACACCCTTAGTGAATATATCAGCAAGATGAACATAATGAATCTTGAGCTTGACAGAGACACTGCCTCATAAACAAATTGATAGTTGATATTAATGTGTTTAGCCTTTTTATAGGCAATCAGATTGTGGGCGACAAAAATACCACTATTGTTGTCGTTGAAAATAACATGTAGAAAAGTGAGAAGAACCTAAATATCTTGAAGAATATTTCCTAACTAAGGAACCTCATAAGTGGATTTATCCAAGGAAAGATATTTAGACTCACGTTTGAATAAGAAATAGCAGTTTGTTTCTTAGCACTCCAAGATACAAGATTTCCATGAAGAAAAAATGGCATATAGGTGGAATAAAAAGTCTAAATGAATTTTGTCCAGTCAGCATCAAAATTACTAGTAATCATAAGCGGATCAAAGGTATAACGAAAAGAGTCGTTGTAGTGCCGACTGCAGCGAACATACCAAAGTATTCAAGTGACCGCCTAGAAATTATATTCTCTAGGGGCTAGAGATACTAGATGGCCATGTTAACGACAGACATGATGTCAAATTTATTAATAGTCTAGTAATCAAGACATCCAAGAGGAGAATGGTAGAGATTTCAATTAGTAAATACCGAGCTAGTGGAGCATATCTCCAGGAACAAAAGAAATGGAAATTGGGATAGTGTCAATCATTCCAACATGATGAAGACTGTCCATTGAGTATTTAGCGTGATGAAAAAAAATACCAAAGAATACTAAGATATTTAATTAAAATTTTATGATTAGTGCAAGGGATAAATCAAAAAATGAGATCAACATTAATTTCTGCCAGAATAACTTCGTCAATATAGATGAAAAAAATATAGAACCTTGGAGCCCCTATTAAAAAAATAAAGAAGTATATGACTAGGTGACAACAAAACGACACCTTGTAACTATTGGAAGTAAGATTGAGGGGTTCGCTTAAGACCATAAATGGCCTTACAGAGACGACAAATGTGGTCAGAGAGAAGATGAGCATGATACCTTGATGGGTTGTCCATGAAAACCATGGAGTGAAGAATTTTATTAAGGAAGGTATTCTTAACATGCAACTGATGTGCGTTCAAGTTCTAAGTAGTTGCCGAAGAAAGAATGACATGCGTTGTGGGGAAGTTAACAAACTGACAAAAAGGCCAGCCTCGCTTTGTACTGATCAAGAAAGCCATAGGAGCAGAACCTATTACACCAGAAATAAGGGAAACAAGATCTCATATCTATGAAGACAAAGTGCCTTCTCCTCATCTATGGCGGTGAACAAATACAAATCCTTAAGAGCCAAGAGATAGAGCCAAGGCTTGAATTAAAACATAATATTTTCAACAAGACCGGTGATTATATAGTTAGAAAATGATCTAGGCTGGAAGTTACATGTGAGAACACATGTTATCATAGTATAGGTTCACCTAGGTGGAGACTACAATAAAGTGAGTGTTAAGACCTAACTATGTGAACATTTTACTGATGGGTCATCGACGGCCAAAACATTATTAATAGGACAAACACATTATGAAGAGGTTGGATGTGCCACTATGGGAGAAGCGAAATTATCATCTGAACCATGTGTGTATGTGTGTGGAGAAACGGATAACAAATTAAGGTTATCGAAAAACATAGAGACATCTATAGAGATACAGATACAGAAGTAATAACACTGCCATAAAGAAAGTAAGTGTCATCAAACGAGAATGTTTGGTGACATAAATCTTCTGATGTTGGATCCATAGATCATTTTTATTGGGGGGATTTGTACCCAAGAAAATTGAGGGCAAACTGTGAGAAGCAATTGTGTTATCTCCATATGGATGGAGATAAGGATACACCGAACAACCAACTGCATATAAGTAGGTGTAACAGGAACCCAATCATAAAATAACTTGAAATGGTGTTTGTCCACCAAGAAGATGAGTGGGATTAGATATTTACAAATGGATCCCATTTTTATTAATTATACTTCTAACTATATGCCCTTGTTGTACAAAAAGGGTAGGGACATAATATATTGATGTATTTGAGGAAAAAATAGGTAATTATGGTTTAAAAGATAAAGTTTCCATTCCAAAATTTTGATAGATTATTGATTTTTTTCCTGAAACTGGAACTTTGATATTTATTTCAATGGCATAATTAATATCCAAAAGCATATTTTTCTTTTAAAATTTATATCAGCTTTATGTGCATCGCTACTACCAAAATCCAATAGGAATTGAGGTAAATTTAATATTATATTTTAATTAGTTGAAAAACATGTATGTGTTCCGATTATGTTCAACAAGCAGAAATGTTGATACAAAATGAGAATAAGTTGATTTTTTTAGAAATATACCTTTCAGGTTCTCTAGAATGCCTCATGAAAGTGTGCAAGGTACAATATGTTTTTTTAGTCCATAGATCATCTCATGTTTCAACTAATAGGCAAGTTTCTATTTTTGAAGTGCAAACAATACCATTGTAATACCAAGAACACCTACAGGTTCATTATTCTTGTTACTTCGATGCCTCAAACCAATTGGGTTTTCTCCACCATCACTGTTTCCACTTCAAGAGAAGTTTCCATTTTTAGAGGAACTTTTATTTGATTAGTAATAATTGTTGTGGCTTTAATAATATTTTAACATATATTTTTGAAAAATTATTCTATTCTTGTTTTAAATGAGTGGCAACGACAGACTGTGTAATATTCGAGCAAAAATTGATAGTCGTGATACAAAATGGAAAGTGTGATTTCAATATCATTAATTTTTATATAAACTACCTTCCATAACATTAATTTAACAATAGTTGCAATCAATATGTCTTAAATGATCATCTTTATCATCAACCGTAACATAGGGAGCAAACCAAATCACGTTTCAAAATATTTCTTCATTCTATATGGGAAAAAGAGTATTTACTTTGTCCATTGTTCAAATGTGAAATGTATTTGCTTGTCTTTGTGTAGGTGGAATTCAGTCCATACAAAGTAGCAAATAAATCACCAACAATGGAATACACAATGGCTCCAACCATAGTTCACATTGGGTACCATGACAGTATGACAACACACTATGGAAGGAATGTGGGGTAGCATTTTATACGGGCCATGTTATTACATATACACTATTGAATATCTTCACAACCATGTGATGTTCACATAGAATTCTTACTTAATAAATTCCCATGTTGTTTTTTAATATGTTAGATAACTTCCCAAGCATATGTCAAAGATTATGGAGGCATCATTCGGTAGCTCTCAACATGTTGTGGAAGTTGATAGAACTTCTTGAACATTCGTGCAACAAGTTGGAGGATGACCTTAACGGTATGACCATTAAAACTACTTTCATGCCATTTTCTTTTGTTAATTTTAGATTCAATACTAGAATTTATTTTTAATCAATCTAAGATTCATTACTAGAAGTTATTTTTTACAAAAAAATAATAATTAGTGATTGTTATAGAAATAGTTTTCGAATTATGAGGATAGAACAAAGGTGCTACAGAAATTATTTTGGTTTGGAGAAAAAACATGTATTAATAATTATAGGTTCCGCACTATATTAAATCCTTTCTTATTAATTCGTAAAATGGAAATATAGCTATAATTTTTGAGATATGATTCGACTTTGGAACACACCTCGTATAAAAATTTATTATTTGTGTATTCAAAATAAAGTGAATTCATTTCTGATTTGGAACTGACATCTGCGTGTCCCACACTGAATTAAATGATAAGCCTCATGGCTACTAAAATATGGTTGTTGAATAAATTTTTTAATTTTGAAATTGTGGTTTAGTAGTAGTTCCGGCTTCCGGCTTATTTCAGAGAGATGACTAGATATCGAAACAAATCAAAATTTGACACAAATAACATAGTAACACACTACAACAGTTTAAAAAGGTACCACGATGCATTAGAAAGTCATGGTTCAGCCTGTAATACCATGGTTTAATGACTGCCATGCAACGGAGACAACAATGAACGACTGTGTTGGGGACTGCAGTTCAAAACCATAGTCCAATGGTCAGGTTCACTATTTTAGGGCCTTCATACACTAGTTGGAAAAGATCTTGCATAATGTTGGAAGAGTTTTATCTTTTGATGCGGCAAAAGCTTAAGATTTTACTTGCTTGAGATTGTTCATAACTGACTCAGACTCCAAGCATTCCTAAAAAGATGGAGGGTACAAAAGGATGGACCAAATATATTCAATGCAAACCGCAAAAAATAATTGTCCTCAATACATGCACTCAACAAATGTGTGGAACAACAACTATATCATGATATAGTAAAAAGATGCACAATTACTCAGAAACACCATCCAGAAGAACGGGAAGAATAGATCTGATTATGACCAAATATGCACAGATATCCACGCACTATTATCAAGATCAAATAATCCAAAAGTACAATGGGTACCAAGACAAGCTAATATCATAGTTAATAGATCAGCCCAATTTCCAAAGTCAAATAGCTTTAAAATGTACTCATGGAACTCAACTCCATCTTTTGTAGCCCAATTTGATACTTACTAAAAATAATCTCTTTTCCTCCCAAAACAATCATATTTTCACGATAATTATAATTCTAATTAACTAATTATCATCAAATCTACAAGATATTCGACTAAAAATTCTCAACACAATCAACAATAACCAATCTAAAAGGGATTAAAATGAACCCGTGCATCAAAATTTGGATTGATGAACGCCCGCTAGATTTTGTTTATAATTTGGCCTTCATATATGAAATTGTAGAAGAAATGAAAAATGAAGGTTAATGGGATCGAAAAAATAAGTCTAGAAATTATGCCAAAGAGAAAAATAAGGCGAGGGGGGAAATAATAAGGAGAAATGAGGGGAAGGTTAAAATAAATATGCATATGAACAAAAGAAGAAAAAAGGTGAAGGGGGAGAAGTAGGCGCAGCTGCAAAGGAAAAAATGAATGTTTTTTTAATGTTTTGGGTATTATTTTGAAGGTGGTTTAAGAGTCGTCTAAATACTTGGACCGCCTTGAACTTTTTGTTTATAAAAAGGATGTTCATAATTGACCCACCTTAATTTGATGTTCAAGATTTTGAACCCCCTTCAGAACTTCTTTTAAAAGCAATTCAGGTATGAACTGCCTTAAATTTGTTGCTTTTAGTGGAGGTTCATAAATAAAATGGATTACATTGATGTTCCACTGCTTCACTTGTTGCGCAGTTTCATATTCACCTACGATCTGAGGTTGAAGCAAGGTTGATGTTGAATCTAAGGGATCGACGGCTGGATAGATCCCTTTGGTAGATAATCCTCTTGATAGTACACTCGTAGCATCTAAATGTGCATATGTCGTAGCAACTGCAAGTCTATAAATAGGAGATGTTATACAAGTATCTTTGGAACCTCTTTCACAACTCCTTTTAAAGACATATTTTCAATTTTAATCAGAACTGCCTTCTAATAGAGCCTTTGTAACATTTTCTACACTAATGACATGACACCTAAAATTATTAGAAATACCATCATATGTATGAGGATAAATGTTTTCCTTATGAAGCCGCACATATCTAGCAACATTTAAAGTCTCACTTGTTTAAGTAGTCGAATTTGGATTTGAGACAAATTTTTCATTGTCTAGATTACACCAAAACGGCAAATGTTCAATGAAAATAGGGATCTGATGGATGTTAATTTTTTTTCCGACGGCTCTACAACCATATGTTTTTGCTTGAATATTGCGCGTAATTAAAAATTCATTTTTAATGATATTCCAGGGATTTAAATTTCAATAACAAAAGAAATATAAAGTTATATTTAGTGCAGCTTCACAAATATAATTTATTAAAAATTATTTTGTAAAATTAAAATTCACTCGAAAATTGCACAATATTACATATACGTAGTTATCTTATAATTATAGCAGTAATTTTTACTATTATTTTGAGGTTCAACCATGATTTTACTTTTTAGAATTAGTCTTGCAAAAGAAAATTGCAGTTCCAGTACAAAATGGAAGAGAATGTTTCACGTGCAATATTCGGAAAAAATAATAGTTATAATATAAATTAGCTTTTGCACTAATTTAACAAGCTACCCCTGACACAACTATATAAATATTTTATTGAGAAATAGCCCATCAGCTTGCATATTTTGTAGCCTGTAGCTTATAACTGATTTGGCAGAACTTAGGATCTCGGACTCCCATGATGCAGGAGGATGCATTCTTTCACCATAATGTTAATCAAATACACATTATTACATGTTTTAACTTATAAAATAAAATGTTAATTTTAAAAAGCAATTTTTAAATTTAAAAGTAAAGTGGGATGTCCATAACTTAATGAACATGCCACCTTTCCCGTGAAAGCACCGTTCGGTGGCAGACATCCTTGGTAACTCAAGGGTAAACCCAACAGAGAGAGTGTCAGGTGCCTTGAATAAATTTGCAAGATCAGGAAAGAAAATCTCTGGTGCTTAGCAAAGCCTTAGAAGAAAAAGACTAGTGAATCAACAGAGAGAGGTGATGACTGGCAAAGCCTCCTTGAGAGATAAAGGGAAGGCAGTAGTAATATAAGTTTAGGGTTTAGTATCAAGTTATATTTAGTGTGACTTTACAAATTTAGTTTAATAAAATTTATTTTTAAAAATAAAAAGTTGTTCTAATATTGCACAATATTACATTACATTTCATTCTTTCAGCATAGTTTTCATATATTTTGTAGTTTGAGTTTCAAACATGATTTTACCATTTATCAATTAGTCTTGCAAAAGAAAATTGCTATTTTTGTACTAATGGACGAACATATTACATGTGCGATACTCGAGAAAAAATGTGTAGGTATGATATACAAAATAGATTGTGATCATTGGCAATCTTGATGTGACTTGTGCACTGACAGAACATGGTTCACAAATGTACGTTGTTGCTATGTTTTTCACTTAGATTTGTAGAACAAATCCACCAAGCTTTCTGGGTCAAGAATTGCATGTTTTATTAGGGTTTCTGTGATCTACTGTCTAAAGTTATGTATGATTATAACTATTTAATGAAACTATCAAAGCTACTAAAGCTATGTATGCAGTGAGGCTGAAATTATTTTTTTGTTACCAGCGAGTTATTTTCCTATAAAGAGCTTTATTAGTTTAGAATTAAATTGATGTTCTAACTAATTGTCTTCTTATTTGTAATTCTCCAATATCATTTCATTTCATAAAGAAGTATCAAACCATACTAGCACTACATGAGCTATTAGCTAAAACTTGATGTGACCTCAAAATTATATTCCACTACAAAGGAACATATAAAAATTAGCTAATGGTCTACATTCTTTCCATAATCAAGGAGACAATTAAATGGGAATTTTGTCACTCAAGGCTTGTCTGACAGTATATTTCTTTGAACCTTGTCGACCTACACTTTCTGCGGAGGTCCCTCTCTTAGTTTGTCATCTTTATAGTCATTGTTCACATAGTGACCCACCTGAACAAACACATGTTCTGTTCCAGCTGACTAATTATCTTCAAACGCGACTTAGGGATCACTACTTATATTCAAGGATTAATTTTTATTTAAATAGTTGAAAAATCCAAGTTATATCAAGCGTGGTTTAGAAAATTTAATTTATTATGATTTTAAAAAATACTACCAGAATTATGCACGATTTGACATATCTTTTTTACTTTAGTTTTTCTCTTAATTATATCAACAATTTATATATATTCGTAAAAAATGTTGAATTGAGAATCAACTATGGATCCCATATTTATCAATTAGTTTTGCACTGAATAGTTCCTATAACATATGGATGGACAAGTTACAGCGTGCAGAAAAAATACTTAGATATGATAAAACCTTAGTTTTTTTTTTATCGTTAATAGACAATTGATTTATGTTCTAACATTTTAAATTGATGTTTAGGCATGTATTAAATAGTTGAATAGGTTTTATTTTATATTTTCTTTCAAAAAGGAGTAAATGTCCAGAATGGTACTCACTTTTATGTGAAATTTACAGTGTGGTACCCTAATTTTAAAATTGTTTTGAAGAGGTAACCACTTTTTCATTAATGTCCGAAAACTGTACTTTTTAATTAAAAGTGGACACCACTGTGACACAATTTTGATCCAAATTGGTACTCATTTTTGGCTGAAAGGTACCTTTTGGAGACATAAATTTAAAAAGCAGGTACCTTTACAGGAGAAATCCAAATTTTGGGAACCAAAATGTGAATTTCGATTAAAAGTGGGTATCATTTTGGACAATTTCACTTTCAGAAAGTATGATTTTGTTCCGCATACCTTACTTTAGGAAACCATTAATGAAAAATAGCCTATCATCTTGCAATCAGAAGAAATCGAAGAGAGGATGTCGCATGAATGCTCTTTTTCATGTAATTCACATATTGATGTTTGTGTATAGCTGTGACAATCTAGTTATTTGGTCCATTTTCTTCACTTTCCATTGTAATCCTTGTTTTTCTTACAAAAAAACTTGGAAATGTATTCTATCCTCATTTTTTGGGGGTTTGAAGTGCTTAGTTTGATCGATTTGAGCTCTATTGATGTGTTGGGGCTCTTGATTTTTGTGTTTAAAAGGATTTTTCCGCGGAAGAACGCATTTTCCGTGCGAGCTAAAAAAATTGTTTTCAACATGTGTTTTTTTCATATTTGCTTCGAATACTAGTCATACTAATCATAAGCCCTGTTTACTTTTTGTCGTGGTTGGCTTGTGAATCAAATATGAGATATGTTTAACTTATAGCGGTTGGTCCTTGGATTGAAAAAAGGCCATTGTTCTAGAGGTCTTATTATGCACCAAAATGTGCTAATTGTGTGCAAACTACATCGATAGACATATGAGTAAGTTGTCAAAACGGTGCTTATGTTCAATCGAAAATCACATTTTGGCAGTTTATATTTTAGAGGGGTGAAATCTTTCATTTATATTGTGCACATGTGTTTAATTGCCAATTGAACATTTTCATAAGGTTTCAATGCTAATATGTTATTTGGGTGAAAATATTTGAAGATTTACTAGTAAATTATTTTTAATATTCCATTTAATAATTAAAATTTTCAATCGTATAAAACTATTTTTGTGAAGAGTTATTGGGTTAAATGCATTTAATTAAGTCATGGCTAATAAAAATTTGATTTTTTTTCTGTAAAGCATATTTATTGGGATGCTTTACGTTTCCAAATAATTCGCCGCTCTTAAACATTGAGCTACTCCTATAAGTATTCAATAAAATTATCACAAAATGGGAATGTGGTGATAAAAAATGTCTAATTGTACCGAGACATGTTAAAAGTAGTCGAAAATAAATATTTAGAAATGAGAACTATTTTTTCTGTGATTTTGGTGCAAAGGTTACCATTATATTAATTTATCATACCACTTGCAAAGCTTACAAATTTGGTAATACAATTTTCAAATATCACTACTCGAATATTGCACGTTATTAAATATTAGGTTTTATTAGTTAATTGCTTCTCTAATAATAACAAATACTTCTTTGGATTTTAAAGTTAAAAATTATTTCCTCTATTAATAATAATTTTGGAAAGAATAGTAATCCAATAAACTGTAAATTCAACATATTCCTGTGAATCATACGAGCATTAGGAGCAACGTCATTCTGAGTTGAAACCGAAACATAATTCCCTTGCTTGAAAATAACCCCTCTCAAGATGGTCTGGGTGTTGCCAACTCTCACAACTAGCAAGTAATTGTTATCAAATGATGCCTTGATAACTCCAGTAACTATCTGGCCAACCATTGTATCAAACTCCTGAACCCTAGATTTGTTGCTAGGTGGCTTCACTCATTCAATGCCCCCGGGCACCTGAGTAGCCCTTCCCATCGACTAGTTCTTTGGCTATGATCTTTTCATGAGTGTCCTCTTTTGCGCTTCATCGGAACACTCTGAGAAACATTCACTTTCCCAAGATGATGTATAAAAAGTTTCATTTTTTCACCTGAGGAGGAGAAAAATACGAAATATTAAACCTAATTACTATTTGATATAATTTATTTTGTAAAGCTTATTTATCAACATGCTTTACATTTCCAAATGATAATCAACTCTTAAATATGGAAGTACTCTTGTAAGTAATTTATTAGAATTTAATAAACTTAGCGTGGAATAGGAATTTGATGAATTAAAATGCCCAATCCCACCGAGCCATGTTAA
>JAUOBV010567567.1:0-16340 GCA_032360425.1 Rubia occidens | reverse complement strand
TATACCCTTTGTATGCACTATATATATATATATGAATACACACAGCCACAATTATTTGTGGGTTTTACATTCTATCAGTGTCGCATACTCTTTCTGCCCTGTTTTTGTCTTAACAAAAATATGTATATGATTTACTAAACAAATTCCATCTTCATACCATTAAATTTGTACACATACCCACTGTTTTCAGAGTTACAATGTCCTTTGTTGATGGAGACCTTCCTCCTGATTCCACTGAATAGTATAGTTGGTGTTTTGTAATATTTAAATATTACTCGTCCGAATATTAATTATGTTGTTAAAATGGTTTCTCAATTTATGCATGTTTCTCATACTACTCTCCTTTATGCTTTGAAGAGAATTTTCACGCATTGTAGGGGTACTTTGGAGTTTTATCTTTTTCTCCACTTGGCGAGCTCCCCGCATTAGTGGTCGCCTATTTTGATATCGATAGGGCTAGTTGTCTTGACAGTCATTGTTCTACAATTGGTTGTGCCATTTTTCTTGGCGTTCTAAGAAGCAACCTACTGTGTCAAAATTCTCAATTGAAGCTCAGCGACTGAAACAATTTGGATTCACAAACTTCTTGCAGATTTGAGGTATTTTCTTCATCATCTTGTTACACTCTCTATTGTGATAATGTCTCTACTGCATATCTTGCTACCAATCTGGTTGATCATGATTGTATCAAGCAAATTGATATAGACTACCACTTTGTTCGTGACATGGTTACGTACTCATGAAGGTTTTCATGTTCGACATGTTCCTACAGTTACAAGAATTTGATACTTTTGCTAAAGGTATTTCTATTGAGTTGTTTTGTAAACATCATTCCAATCTATCCGTTATTGCATCTCATAAATATTGAGTGAGTGTATTAAGGTAAAATGCTTGTATAGACTTTTCCAAGTAAATACAATTGATATAAAGAATGTCAGAGTTACCGAATGGGAACATAATTATTCTCATGATTTTATATGTACAATAATACTGAGAACACAATAAAAAGGTAAAATATTTTAGTTGCAATATTAAAATTTTATTGTGTAACTTGCAGTAGTTATAAACTTTACGACCCGACTAATGCTACCTAAAATTTTTATCTCAATTTCTTCTAATTTACAGTTTAAACCTTGGTGTTTTCATGATTTATAAAAAGATTGTATACGGACTCTTCATTCAAAACACAGAGTACTTATTTTTAGCATTTTTCTCTAATTAATTTGTTTCCATTTAATTTAACGAGTATCTCATAGTTTTTTAAAAAATAAAAATAAAAAATCTATATATATCAAAATATAAATAACTATAATCCATCATTGAAATTATTAAAATTAGGTTTATTATAATTAATTTAACCGTTTACTGGTAAAAATAGGAGAGGCTGTCAAACTTAAACATTCCGAAATTAGAGTAATTATTAATACTCCCTTTGACGGCCTGGAAACAAAATCCTATTCGAAAACAGATTGACGAAACGATTGAAATCTAATTCCAGATTTCCCTAATCCACCCCAGAACCGGATTTCCCAACAGCCAACTCTATATAAACACCCACATCAGCCGTATCCCCAACAAACAATCCATCAACCTAATTCAGAAAGGAAAAACCCGTCGATCATCAATGGTGCTCATCTCCGATGCTGTTGAAACGCAGCCGTCGCCGGCGGCGGAGAAGAAGCCGGAACGCCTAGTCCCAAACAAAGCCAACGGACTAGACATGGATAACTACACCTGGGGGCAATCTCTTCAGGAGGCTAACATCAACATCCCGGTTCCAGCCGGCACGAAGGCGAGGTTCGTCGTGTGCGAGATCAAGAGCAACCGCATCCGTGTCGGTCTCAAAAACCAGGATCCCGTTCTGGACGGTGAGTTGTTCGCGGCAGTGAAGCCGGAGGACTGCTTTTGGAGCTTGGAGGATCAGAAGATGGTCTCCATTTTGCTGACGAAGCAGGACAGGATGAACTGGTGGAAGAGCTTGCTTAAGGGCGGACCCGAGGTCGATACGCAGAAGGTGGAGCCGGAGCCGTCGAAGCTGTCGGATCTTGAGGGCGAGACTCGGGCTGCCATTGAGAAGATGATGTTTGATCAGAGGCAGAAGTCGATGGGTCTTCCCACCAGCCAGGAGATTCAGAATCAGGAGATGATGAACAAGTTTAAGGATCAGTACCCTAACATGGATTTCTCTGGGGCCAACATGATGGGTTCCTCTTCAAACATGTTTGGTGCCTAGGGTTTTGCTGCTTTTTAGACTAGAGTTTGCTGTTCATCCCATCGTTACTTTTTAACAGAAGTTTGATTTTAATCATATTAACAACAACATGCATTCTTTAAGTTTATGTGTCGAAATCAATTGTCAAAGATAGATTGACTAAGCAATGCTGTGGCATTATTCAACTGAGCTCGAGCCAGTGATCAGCAGCTCTATGAAAGCTCTGGTTTTCATTATTACTAATAAATTAAGATAGCAAAATTGATCAAATTATTAGGGCACCTTAACGTTTATATTGCTTGAGCGAGCGCATCAGATGGAATAAAAGTTCATTTGATAAAACTAGTGAAGTTCAAGGCCTTAATACAACCGGCTATTAGAGGTATGATGGAACCAGTGCATTTTTACATCTCAGCTTACGGTGAGATATTTGATCCAGAAAATTGGGATGAATGGCGCATCCGGAGAGAAGGACGATAAAATAGGCCTAATTAATGATTTACTAGATAACTCCCGTACTTTGCATGGACGTAAATTTGAATATTATTATATAAATAAAATATATTTTTAAATATAATTTAGTTAATTGATTTAAAATATTAATAAATATCACTTTAACAAAATAACATTACCGTTATTAACATTGCATGCATGTGAACTTCAGAGAATATGAAAAATGATCAAAGTTTTGATGATTTGATTGTAATATCGTGTCATTGCATGTTTGATAAATATATTTATTATTATCATACAAATTTTTTAAAATGAAATATTTAAATTAGATGATAAATTCTACTAATTAAACTGTGTACAATTGAGCTACAGATGTCCATTTCCTTCTTCTTACAATAATGTTTTAAAATATATTATTGTGCTATTTTCACTACCATGGTCAATAAATCATTTTCGACCAAAAAAGACATTATAGAGAAGATCGTTTTCTATTAAACGTTCTAGGAAAGACCAGAAAAAAAGAAGAAAAAACTTATGTGGTAAAAAGATACTGTATCCCATACATCATTTTCAGACAAAGCCTTCATGTGTAAAAGGTTGGACATTTTCGGCAAGAACAGTGGCAGAACTATGGTCAAGTATAAGGAGTAGCTCATTCATAATGATTTAAAAAATTGAATGTATGTTAGATCTAAAAATTTAAATTCGGGATACAGTCAGCAATTCATAATTAATTGATTGAATTATAAAAATATAACTTATGAACTTTTAAATTTTAAATTTTGATCCAAAAATAACTAAATTTATAATCTTTGAGAAATTTTAAAAAAATTATAGTATTAAAATATCAATATATTATAATTATTCATTATACATATTAAAGAAAGTTAAAATTTATGATAATCTAATATAATATTTAAATTAAAGTGTAATATAATGTATCACATATTGATATGTACTAAAATATAACATTTCAAACAATTAACTAACAAAAATTAAATAAACTCGTACCAAAATAATTGTAAATAAAATTTACAAATATAAATAAATAATTGAAAGGTTTACAAATAAAATCTTTCAGTGCTATATTTAATATTTATATAAAGCATTGAGAAAAGTGTAAAAATAACCCTATTATAACCCTGTAAAATCTGAAAGTGCGAAAGTAACCCTATGGAAAATTGTGCAATTTTACCCATTTTGCTCAATTCTAGCATTGACTCAAAAAGTCAGACATTGACCAAACATGAAACGACATAAATACCCCTAAGTTAAAAACTGAAAAACCTAAAGACCATTTACCTCTCACTTCTTCTTCTTCTTCTTCTTTAACTTCTTCTTCTTCAGTTCCACCTGCTCCGATACTCCGTCACCACTCCGCCGCTCCATAACTCTGTCACGCCGTCGCAGTTGGCTAGAACTACGTCGCCCAAACCCACCTCATTTCTCCAATCCAAGACCCCATTTCTAATCTGCCTCCGCCTAAACTCTAGAACCACCGTTGCCCAAAACCAGCTTTGTCGCTCTGTCGCTCCTCGCCTCCACCCACCACCTCCACCTATACCCTGGAACCCCAAAACCATCTACGTCGGTTCCCGCAGCCACTATATAGCCTACCACCAAAAATGGTACCCCACCACTCCGTCGCTACATGGCCCACCACCAGAAACCCTACCCCGCCGCTCCGTCACCCACCACCAGAAATACAACCCTGCCGCTTCGTCACTTCCTCACCCACCACCAGAAACCGTACCCCCGCTGCTCTATCACTCTGTCGCCCAACACTAGAAACCGTACCCCCGTCGCTTCGCCGCTCCATCAACCACTACCAGAGGCCCTAGCCCACCACTCCATTACTCAATCGCAAAATCTGCATCCAAAGCCTCCTCATCCGCGCTGATGCCAGCTACGGTGGTTGCGCCTAGGGTTTAAAATTTGGCTACGTGATCGGCGTTCTAACAGCAAAATCAAAAGGAGAGAAAGTTAGGTGAGGGTGACAGTAGAGAGAAAAGAGTGAAAATTAGGAATGTTTTTTGTTTTGTTGAAAACCAGAAAAGACTTCAATGTCTTTTCCTTTTTTAATAATTTTTAAAGATTTTTTATAGAAGGGTAAAATGGTAATTTCAATTATTTTCGGCATTCGAGGGGTTGAAAGCTCTAGCGTCTAAATTATCGATGTCATCCACGGGTTTGAAGATTATTTTATGTTTGTAGTTTCTCAGATTTCTTTTGAAGAATATTGTTAAAGATTATTGTATGTCGATGCTCTCTTTTTTGTATTGGTTGTGAAGTGCTCGTAACTCGGCTGATTCAGTCAAGGCCAACTGATCCCACAATAAAGACATGGCAGAATAGAACTCTTATATACTCAAATCATTCTGTCGAAGCACAAGTCAACAACACACCAACAATAATCCAAATATTATCCAACAAAGCAAAGCAAAAAATCACAAGAGCCCTAAATCGGAAAAGCACAGTCCATCCAAAAACAATCACAAACTCATACAATAATCACCAATTCAAATCCAAATAATCACAAATATAAACACATCCGAAAAACCCCAATTCAAAAACCCAAACAATCTAAAACACAAGCACACCCAAAAATCTTCAAATTGAAGAACCCTAGATTACAAGCATAACCAAACAGCTCCAAATCGATGAACAAACAAAGTGGACATCCCAAAATCAAAGTGCAGAAGTAAAACTACCTCAATGAAAATTCATACCCAACAATACTCTATCAGTGCTGTTAGGGTTGAAAAAAATCTCCTTTAAACAATCTAGAAATCAATGATGAGGAAGAGGCTCTGATACCATGTAGATTTGGAAATTTAGGGATTGAGAGAAAAGAAGAATTCTATTGAAACAAGTTTTCTTGAAAACATCCAAAATGAATAATGCATAAAGAGAACCTTAAAGTCTACTATATCAAAAGGCCAAAATACTCTCAACTAAATAGCTAAATATATAACGCGAACAAGAACCAGTGCATTTTTACAAATTAAATTCACTGAAGATATATAAGTTCACTTATGATGTCTGAACTGAAACCCATCTATTGGGTCCTGACGTTATATGTGCACTGATATCCACTAGCTAAAAATTCCGCAGATAAAGGACTAGTATTGTCCTGATGGCACGGTTGAACACCATAGGGCTCGGCTAGTAGCACGGTGTTTCTCTAAGATTCCAATATTGGAAAATTACACCATGGGTCAAAATTGTTTTTCCCCATAACCCATTGCTTCAAAATACTTGATTTTTTTGTTATTCTTGCCTAAATAGAAAAATATTAAATAAATGATTTTTTTGTGAAATGTTAGAAAAAAACTAGTACATGTTCTAGAGTAGTTGATACCGTAATCCATTTTTTAAAACCTTTTTGTTCCCTATTCTAGCTTCTTTCCTATTCTAGCCTTCTTTCCGATCCGACCCGACAAACAGACTTTGACACTTTCCAACCCAACCCTACCCGATCCGACCCGATAAACAGACTTCAACCTATTTCAACCCGACCTAATTCAACTCGACCCGAACCAGGTCTGACCCGACCAACAGACTTCAACCCGTTTCGACCCAAACTCGTTTCGACCTGAACTTGAAACTAACCCGAATAATTGAATTGACACCTATACTTACACCCCTTAACAAAAAAAACACTTAAAGGTCAAAATTGTGGCATACCATTTTCTGAAATGATACAAACATCTGGAGTTCGAATATCGTCAAATGCATATATAGAATCCATAAGGTTAATAGGTAGATAGAGTGACAGATCATCAATATCTTATGTGAGCAATAAAAATAACTCCATTATTAGGTGCCCAAGTTGACAGTACTCAAGTTCTTACTTCCATAAAACAGATATGAACAGCAAACCCAGAAAAGGGAACCAACTCACTGAAAAACTTGATTGAAGAATTGACTCCAATTGGAAAAAAATGTCTCAGAACCGACACTATCTATCTCTGTCATGAATAATGCCAAAATTTTATAGTATGTCCGATGATGATCCGTATCAGCCCAATATACACCTGAACCTACAAGACGGGTAAAGAAAGGTCAGGAAGGCAGGCACATGGCCATACCCGCTCTAACGCTCATGTTAGCCATAGGAGCCATGTAGAAGCGTATCTAAGTGAATAGTAGACGGATGAAAAAACCTTACCTTGTGTCTTACACTTGGTGGCTGATGGGACTGGAGTTGTCCCATCAGTGTCCGTATAACCACTACTGGTCTGACTTCTTGGCCAGGTAGCGTCCCTGGAAGATAATTTGTTCATCCTTGTTGGGACGCTTAGGCTCATACATCATCAAATCCCACAGCCAATTGCTTGACCAGGTAAGTGGACCTGTAGGTCAATGGCTGTATTGGAGCTTGGCTTCTCTTTTCTATTACCCATACCTTCCAGGAAGCAGGTAGCGTCCCTGTAAGCATGTAATGCTTTTAGGAGCAGGTAGCATCCCTGGGAACCGCTTCTACATGTCCAAGATATTTTGGCGGTCCTTTTTGGTATTTGAAACCGTCCGACAACTGTTGATCTTCTTTTTATTAATGCGTCTGCTGATGGTTACGCTACCTGTCTGGATGTCTGTCACGTGTCTCGTTCCGATGATTATTTGTACATTGGCTACGTAATCTTCGCTCTCTCCCGAAGCAGTTGTCATTACGCTTTTGTCACCCTGTCTGTCAAGCGTATTAACTTCCCATGTCCATTTTATCTTTCCTTTTTCCCTTTCACCTATTCACATTCCTTGTCAATTTCTTTGTATTGCTTTTTATCTCTGCGATTCTGCCCGCTTAGTTTTGTGAGTTCTCCGACGACTTTTTCCCTTCTTTCAGGTACCCCTTTCTGCCTTCTTCCTTCTCTTCGCCATTTTACTTTACCACCATGGTCTCCACCGTCGATCTTCTAAAGGCAGATTCATACTGCGACACTACCAACACTGAGTTCCGGGTGGCTCTTCGCATCGTGGAAGCTGCCTACAATGCTCAGTACATCATTTTTAATGATCCCCGAAAATATATTTTTCTTCTGGGAGTTAGCCAAATAGTCTTGGATGTGCCTGAGAGCATGATCGTCGTTTATCTCGAGAGACTCGAGCAGTGCTTTCTCAGGTTCCCACTTTCTCCTTTCTTTCTGGCTATTCTGGCCTTTTATGAGCTTAGCCTGGCCGACCTTTCCCTAAACTCTGTTAGGGTTGTTCTAGGATTTAAGTTCTTGAGCCACCTCATCTGTATCCAAACTTTCGTTACTCTCTTCCATGTTTTCTGTCAATCCGCTAGGATGCCCCCGGACTGGGCTTTCTTAAAATTCTAGCAGGATGGGGTCAGGTTGTTGACTGATCTTCCAACTTGTATTGAGTTGAAGATGCGGGTTATCTTTGTGGACGAGGAGCTTTTCATGTGCCATACTGGTGAGGAGAGGGTCATTTACCCCTCTGGTCCAGAAAAGAGGTAGGGTTCTCGTCCCACTGCTGCTGAAATCATTTCCCTGCAACCCTCTACTTCTAGCCTTGAAGCTGTGAGCATTAGGTAGGACAACCTCCTGCGTGATCCCACCCTCTGTGTCATCGGCCTACCCTATTTCCCTGACGCCCCTTCTTCCGAGGGAGGGTCTCTCCAATTTAAGCTGTATTCACTACTTTGGATGGATTATTAATTCTGCATGTTGCTCTCTTTGTTTTCTCTTCTCCAGTCCCCTCTTTTACAATTATTGCTTTCTAAATTTTCTTTTTTAGAGATGTCTGTGGATGCTTTTCTCGGGGATCTGTCTAGGCTACATAGCACGGCCGGGAGCAGCCGTCCAGCCTCCTATGCTGACGATGTGACTGGCGTCGTTGATCAACAAGTGGAGGCGATCAACGTCTCCAACACTTAAGTAAATGAGGACGAACATCCTTAGAAGAGAGTCCACCGTAGGCCGCGGAGAAGGGACGAAGACAATGGGGCAGGATCCAGCCTGCCTTCATGCGCCATAATCCCAGAGGAAATCCAAGAGACGCCGACGAACGGTCACCAGGGTCTCACTTTGGTGACCTGGCATTTCTCAGTGATCCCTTTCTCCCCTCCTTTTGTGCAAGACTCTTCTTCCCGAAAATCTGCTCCAAGCCTTTTGCATAGTGCCTCTGCACAGATAGAATTGGTTTCCCAGATCCTACTCATTTGGCATTTCAATGCCTGGCTACGTGAACGCTCCTTGAATGTCGCCGGCACCAATTCTTTGGCTGATCGGTGAGATGCTGCCATTCTTGAGGTTTGTTCTTCCCTTTTCTTTATTTATTTACTTTTTCTTTGTTCTATACTATGCTTACTTTCTTTCTTTTTCTAGCACCTTTGTTCCGCAAGGGCCATGCAGGAAGAGAACGACAACCTGCAGGTAGAAGTTGCTGAGCTGAAGCGTGGCCTGGCCTCCTTGCATTCTCAGGCTAGTTGTGTTATTGATCTTGAGCAAGATCTGGAGCTAGAGAAGGGCATTACTAGCTCTCTGTAGAATTTCCTGAGCGGTGTTTGAGGCCAAGAATGCTGAGCTGAAAAACTTCCAAGAGTGGGCCTTCACTCTGGGCTTCCTGAACCTTTATTCCCACGTAGTGCGGAGCAGTAAGCCCTCTGAGCTGTTGAGCGTCACTCTGATGAAGGCCATTGACCTCTACTCTCGTACAGACGATAAACATCAGTTGCGAGATGGCATGGGGGATGCCTTTATTCCTTTCCAGGAATACAGCTTCACATAATATTTGTCTCGACTACATCCAGGGATGTCATTGGCCGAGCTTGACGGTTGGACCCCCGAAGGGCATGATCACCTTTTATCTCGAGAGCCTCGAGCAGTGCTTTCTCAGGTTCCCACTTTCTCCTTTCTTTCTGGCCGTTCTGGACTTTTACGAGCTTAGCCTGGCCGACCTTCCCCTAAACTATGTTAGGGTTGTTCTAGGCTTTGAAGTATTCACCCGCCTCATCCATATCCAACCTTCTGTTACTCTCTTCCGTGTTTTCTGCCATTCAGCCAGGATGCCCCTGGACTGGACTTTCTTAAAATTCTAGTAGGATGGGGTCAGGCTGTTGACTGATCTTCCAACATGCATTGAGTTGAAGATACAGTTTATCTTTATGGATGAGGAGCTTGTCATAGGCCCTACTGGTGAGGAGATGGTCATTTACCCCTGTAGTCCGAAAAAGAGGTAGGGTTCTCGTCCCGTTGCTGCTGAAATCATTTCCCTGCAACCCTCTATTTCTCGCCTTCAAGCCGTGAACATTAGGTGGGACCACCTCCTACATGATTCCACCCTCCGTGTCATTTGCCTACCTTATTTCCCTGACGCCCTTTCTTCCAGAGGGGTCTCTCCGATTTGAGCGGTATTTACTACTTTGGCTGGATTATTAATTCTGCATGTTGCTCTCTTTGTTTGCTCTTCTCTAGTCCCCTCTTTTATTATTATTGCTTCCTAACTTTTCTTTTTGCAGAGATGTTTGTGGCTGCTTTTCTCGGGAATCTGTCTAGGCTCCATAGCCAGCCCGTGAGTAGCCGTCCAGTCTCCTATGCTGACGATGTGACTGGCGTTGTTGATCAACAAGTGGAGGTGATCAACTTCTCCGACACTAATGTCAATGAGGATGAGCATCCTCAGAAGAGGGTCCAGCGTATGCTGCGGAGAAGGGGTGAAAATAGCGGGGCAGGACCTAGCCTGCCTTCATGCGCCATGATCTCAGAGGAAATCCCAGAGACGCCTGCGAACGGTCACCAGGGTCTCACTTTGGCGACATGGCCTTTCTCAGTGATCTCTTTCTCCCCTCCATTTGTGAACAACTCTTCTTCCCGATAATCTGTTCCTGGTCCTTTGCACATCGCCTCTGTATAGATGGAATTGGTTTCCCATATCTTGCCCATTTGGCATTTCAAAGCCTGGCTGCGTGAACGCTTCTTGAATGTCATCGGCACCAATTCTTTTGCTGACCGATCAGATGCTGCCATTCTTGAGGTTTGTTCTTCCCTTTTCTTTATTTATTTATTCACTTTTTCTTTGTTCTATATCGTGCTTACTTTCTTTCTCTTTCTAGCACCTCTGTTCCACAAGGACCATGCAGGAAGAGAACAACAACCTGCGGGCAGAAGTTACTGAGCTGAAGTACGACCTGGCCTCCCTGCATTCCCAGGCTAGTCGTGTTATGGAGCTTGAGCAAGATCTGGAGCTAGAGAAGGGCGTTACTGGCTCTCTGCAGAATTTCCTGAGCCGTGTTGAAGCCAAGAACGTTGAGCTGAAAAACTTCCAAGAGTGTGCCTTCACTCTGGGCTTCCTGGGCCTTTATTCCTACGTAGTACAGAGCAGTAACCCCTCCGAGCTGTTGAGCGTTGCTCTGATGAAGGCAATTGACCTCTACTCTCGTACGGACGATGAAGATCAGTTGTGAGCTGGCATGGGGGATGCCTTTATTCCTTTCTGGGAATACAGATTCACGTAGTATATCTCTCGACTGCATCCAGGGATGTCTTTGGTCGAGCTTGACAGTCCCCCGAAGGTATCCCTCGCACATTCTACCAGCGGGATTCAGTAACTAACTAAAGACATGGTGGTGCCTCCCGGCGAGGTTACCCAAGTAATTGGTAGCTCTAAGCAGGATGGTGACACCGGGAAGGTCAGTGCGAGAGGTGAAGGCGAGAAGATTGAAGAGGGAGTTGGTGGAGGGAAGCCTAAAAGAAAGAAAAATTCAAGCGTGCTTTGTCTTTTTTATGGCAAAACCTTGACGTTTATTTATTTTTTCGTTTTGGTCTTCAACTGTGTTTGTTGTTAAAACATTGTTCAGCCTGAACTGCATAAGCTTACATTTTTTGTCTTTCGGGGCCATCTTTTGCAGCTTCGGCCTCCAACTATCTTACTTAACTCCGACATCAATTGTCGTTAAAGTTTTGTGATCCTTGTCTTTTTCAACCTGGCTTGCTGTAGTACTGGCAGTCTGCGCTAGTGCGACAACTTTAGCCTGAATCAGGCCGTTCCCCGCCGTTGGGTGCGGGCGGATGTTGTTTTTGTTTTCCCCTTTAAGATTCGGCCTCCACTTTGTATTGGTTGTCTGCGCAAGCACGACAACTTCAGCATGGATCGCGCCCTTCCTTGGCGTTGGGTGTAGCTGGAGGTTGCTTCTTTATCCCTGCACTCATTACAAGCGTTACACAAAATAGGTGCAGAGACGTATATTGGGGTTTTCTCTGGATCATCTTCCTTGCACATGCTTTCAATTAATTTGATCCCTTCAAGAACCCCGTCTTGCCTACCTGTCACATTTAAAAGCTTAAAAGCAGTTATCGTGTGTACACAAATTTACAATCGCTTGAAGCGTAGTACCTTCTCAGGTTAGCTATGTTCCGGGTTCTCTTTTATCCATCGTTTCTATTTTGTATGCTCCGTTTCCCAACACCTCGACCACCTTGTATGGGTCTTCCCACACAGAAACTAGCTTCTTCTGATCGTGGCCCCGACTGTCTTCATTCTTTCTTAATGCTAAGTCTCTCATTTTCAAGGATCTCGCCCGCACCCTGTTGTTGTAATGCCATTCCATCTAGAATTTGTATGCTGTTTCCTTTAGGGTTGCCTTCTCCCTTAGTTCATCCCGGACCTCTAAGTTCTCCCTGAGGGCTTCTTCATTTTCTCCCTAGCTTATTGGTTCTTCTACTCCCCTACTGGGTGCTGTGACTTCTGGGGGAATTATCACCTCCGTCCTAAAGTACAACCTGTATGGAGATTCTCCTGCAACGGTTCTTGGCATAGTCATTTATGCCCACAACACACTCATTAATTCTTCTTCCCATTCTCATTTGTCTTGTCCTAGCCTCATTTTCAGGCTTTGAACGATCGTTATGTCAGTCATTTCCACTTTCTCGTTTGCCTGTGGGTGTACTACAGAAGTGAACTGATGTCTTATGTTCAATTCTGCACACCATAACCAAAAAGGCTCGCGAGCGAATTGTTTCCCATTGTCGCTGACGATCACTTGCGGGATGCCGAACCTGCACACTATGCTTCTTTAGGTAAAAGTTGTAATTCTTCTCCCTGTTATGGTTGCTATGGCCTCTGCCACCACCCATTTTGTGAAGTAATCAATTGACACAAGTAAAAATCCCTTTCTTCCTACAGCCTCTGGGAATGGTCCTGCAATATCAATCCCCCATTTTGCAAAGGGTCATGCTGATCTTATATTGGTCATTCGCTCAGCCAGAAGCTTTAGTATCTTCGCGTGCTCCTGGCACCTGTATCATTCCTTGACCATCTTTTCTGAATCTTCCTTTATGGTTGGCCAATAGTATCCTTCACTTACTGCCTGCAATGCCATCATCTTTGCTCCCTGAAGACTGCCACAGCTCCCTTCGTGAATTTTCCAAAGGATTAAGTCTGCCAATGCTGGATCTGCGAACCTGTGCCAGGGCTCAATGAGCACCTCTTGTACAACAGCTCGCCTCAGATAGCATACTGTAAAGCCTTTCTTCTTATTATTATTGCTTATTTTTCCTTGTCGGTAGCTCCTCATGTTCCAGGTATTTGCGAAAAAGGGTCATCCAATTGGACACTGATCCATGTACCACCGCTACATGTCTTGCATTGCATCTGTTAACCTGCAGGCTAGTTCTTTAACCAATATTGTCTTTGTTAGGTGCACGTGAGTTGAGGAGGCCAACTTGCTCAATGTGTCTGTCCTGGTGTTCTGGGAGGTTTTCATCCTTGTTGGGCCGCTTAGGCCCTTACATTATCACTAAACAATCAAAAATATTAATCTACTCATCATCTTGTTGAACTGAACTGTCAATCCAAACTGCTCAAATAGACCTTAAAAACACTCAAATCCTCAACATTGTGTGCAAAGAAAGAAACAACTAAATTAATCAACATAGAGTAGTAAAATTTCAGTATAAAACTTGGATCGCATATGCCATCAAAACAACCTAGATTAATACAACACTACAACGCAAAGTGGCCAAGAGCTATCTAGACTAGGGCGAAAGTAAACTCAAATCCCGATCATCAAAATACAGGCAGCATAAATTTCCAATCATGGATATTAGGGAAAATTAACAAAACATGAATAGCTCATCACTATATGAGCAGCAACATGATGCTGCTCATGGGAGAGTGTACTCGACGCTCTGCCCATTACCTTTTCAAGAAACATATGCATTGATCTTTTTTTGCAGTAAACACGATTATAATTTCTCGATATCTAAAAGATATAACCATCATAAAAATTGAATAAAATAAAACATAAGGACAAAATCAAAGAAAACTTTCACCTAATGCCCCGAGTAACTGAAATGATCATCAAACTTAAGACCATCGTTTACAACTCTTAACTAACACCAAAGGCCTCACAATCACATCCTCTTGTGTCAACCAATTACATTGAAGTAATATAACCATCAAGTGTCTATACTTGCTACAGTGTAAGGGTTTACCTTTTCTCTTCACGCATCGATATCATAATGATATGAAAACAAACAATGAGCAGTCCCTAAGCAAAACACTGACAACAACGTATTACAACACAGTCCCCTTTATCCTCAATTTAACCTAGCACCAGTGTTAGCAGATCCTAAGTAAAAAAAATGTCTCAACGGGTGTACTGTAAATTGCACTAAAAATGTTATCACAAGTTTGAGGAAAATACGCCTCCTCTTATATAACCACTAAATGGGTATAGAGAAATCAACCTATTGGCTATTCTTTTGGAACACTAAAAAAATTCTTTACTATTTATGTGGGAGTTAGAAAATAGGTGAATGTGTTCTTTTTAACACTTTTAGTGTGCCTTTTGAACTTAAAAAAGGCAGGATACTCCTTGTTGGCTACATCAACATCATCTGGAGATGCCAAAGCTACAACCACCCCTTTATCTTTAACTGCTGTAACTCCATTGGCGAATTCCTTGAAATAAATTAACGTTTGAAGAGAGAAAATCAAGTCATGAGATGCAATTCAGATTTTGTTTCTTAAATTATTGAAGAGGCAAAAATGAAGGAGAGAATATGTAAGAAAGTCTAATATGATTTATATTGTTAAATAGGGGAAGGATGATAGTGGGAAATAGAGTGAGATTATGTAAGAAACTCGGGAAACGATATGGCTTTTGAAATTGGATCCAAACAAAGCTCATATCTAGATAATAAGCAGAAGAGAGGACAAGACAAACGTCAACATAATCTTGCAGAAAGATACAAAATCAAATGAGCACATGTTATACGATCTCTACCGAGCACAACTATGAAGCCTGCTTCCTCATTTATACTTTTGTGACATAATCATAAGAATTCAAACTCACCTGGAAGATAATATCTCTTCTCGTCTCCTTTCCATTTCTTCGTCATTCCCCAATAAGTGTCATACTAAACTGAAAGCAGAAAAAGTATCTAGAATGAAAACAAACCAAGTGGTGATTAGAGAAAGCCTAACATATTTAGAAAAACAATGGGGTACCCTAAGAAAAAGATTTTGCTAGTATTTTAATATAAATATTATTTAAGACCTTCTAATTGTCAAAATCACCATGCCAAAGATAAAGAGCGAAGATATGCCCCTGCTACATTGTCCTTATCAAAAGAAATTATTCCACTGCTATACTTTATTCCCATATACAAAAGTTTTTCAAAATGGTAGCCCTTTGTATAAATAGCAGCGACAACATACATGGTGTACCCCTTGGCATCAGGTAGCTGGTAAGAATCCCGGTCTCCAATGGTACCAATGATTACCTTGGTCAGACTATAATCACCTGACTTCAACAAATTTAGTTTCGGTAGGATAGGAATGGGAATACTCCCGCATAAAGAATTTTAAAATAAACATGGAAATAAAGAAGGCAACAATTAGTGTAGGGTTAGGCTACTGTATTTTATAGACTACAGTATACGCTTACACATTGTACATGCTCTAACAACTTTTCAACATCCTCCCTTCGTCACCATTGCATAAACGGTGTACTCTCTTTGTCCCAGCTAAATTTGAACGGTAATCATTATCATGTTGTTCAAAAAACATGTTTGATTGTTAGGCCATGTTCAGTTCAGCTGAAATTGGTATGATTTGAGCTGAGATTAATTTATTGGAGTTGAGAAGAGTTAAGAAGAGTTGAGTTGAGTTGATTGGAGTTGAGATTAATTGAGAAGAGAGGAGTTGAACTGAACTTAACTGAGTCAAACTGAACTGAAATAAATCAAATTGACTGAATTAAACTAAACTGAACCAAACCGAATCAAACTAAACTAAACTGCATCAAATTGAACTAAATTGAATAAAAATGAACCGAACTACATCAAAATAAACTCAACTGAATAAAGCTGAAGTGAAATGAATCACACTAGCTAAACTGAATAGAAGCAAACTGAAGTGGACTTAGTCTAGCCAAACGGGACTTAAACTGAAACGAACTAAATCAAATTGAACTGATCTGAATCAAGCTGAACTGAATAAAACTTAATTGAGCAAAAATAATTAAAAGAAGATAACAGCTAAATTATATTACATATTAATAATTAATTATGATTGAACAATAGTGCATGTGAATTAAATCATTTATTTAAAAATTTAATATATGATACAATTATAGAATTCGAACCCTGGCGTTATCGAGTTTGAAGTGAATTGAAATATATTTCACAAATATAATGTATACAATTATTAATAATACTCCCTC
>JAUOBV010567373.1:0-16350 GCA_032360425.1 Rubia occidens | reverse complement strand
ATGCACTTTGCCCTTATACTTTTTTAGGATTGTGACATTACTCTGACAAGAGTGTATTTAAATTTGAGCTCAAGGTGTATTTGTTTTACAAATTATAAAGAAATAATTTTCATTTAATATTTAGTAGAGCTCGTCCCCTGAAAGACGGTTTTTCTATAAGTCAGGGAAAGACCAACATTTAAAGTGCAAATCAGAAGAAATGAAGATAAAAGGGCAAAATACATAAATAACCCTATTATTTTACAAAAGTGCTAATACAACCTTGTAAAATCTGAAACTGCTACTGTAACCTTTACTTTTGCAATAGATGTGCCAATATAACCTTTTGACACTATCCCGGCATTGACCAGTAGTTTTCCGGTGTTGACCAAATATAAAAAGACTAAAATAACTCCAATCTTAAAACTAAAAATGCAAAGGCGAAAACACCCCTACATTCTTCTTCATCCTCTCCATAGCTGCTCCGCCGCCGCCGCCGCCCTTCCACCGCGCCACCACCTCATCGCGCCGCCAATGCCCGTACCAGCACCACCACCGTCACGACCACCACCACCACCACTACAATCTCCTAGCTAAACACTGGAACCACCACCTCTCCTCTCTAAATCCCAGCACCACTAGTCGTTCTCGCCGGGCAACCAGCACGCCCCGCGGACGAGCTCGACCCAAGCCCAATCGCAGATTCCTAACCCCAGCGTCGACAACCCATCTTCTTTGTCCGCCACCATCCTCCTCCCCCGTCTCGTCCACCACCACCCGCAAGTCCTCCACCTCACCTTCGTTGCCGCCCCCGTCCATCCCCACCACCCCTATCGATTCTCACCACCACAGCCTAAGCCTCGTGGCAGATTCCCAACCCAAGCCCTAACAACCCATCTCCTTTGTTCGCCACCACCCACAGGTCCTCCACCTCACCTTTGTTTCTGTCCCCGTCCATCCCACCGCCACTATCGATTCTCACCACCACAGCCCCCTCATCCACCCCCCAAATCCGACATCAAAACATTCTACTGTGCAACATAAAAACATTGGAGATTCTCGTTCGATCTCATCAGTGAGTGCCCCAGCCCCAAAATAGGAGAGTTATGGGCTCGGGGGTGGTCATCCCAAATTTTGTAAGTTTTGTTTTGATCTCAATATAAAAGTTCATTACCCAAAAAAACATATATAAATACAAATAAAATGGTTTGAATTTAAATTTAAAAAATAATCTTAAAATTTTGTGATTGTTACATAATCTTAAAATTTTGTGATTGTTACATAATCTTAATAAAACAAGTCAACTTTTATGAGATTTAGTCTTTTAGTTTTCAAATTTTTAGGTACAAGACAATATCTTGCCAAAATATTTATAATAAAATTAAAATACAATTTTTAAAAAATTATAAATCACCATTGATACGTAGTACTATTAGTTATATTAATTTAATAACATTAAAGAAAACTTAATTCTTACACATTTGCGCTCAAGCTGCAGTTATATTTTTTCCCAGACTTTTCCCACTAAAAACTGAAAATTTTCAACTTTTCCCACTAAAAACTGAAAATCTTCCACTTTTCCCACTAAAAACTAAAAAATTTAAGTCTAAATCCTTTCCCCACTTTCATTTTCCCTCCAGCCCAATTAAACCCTTCACATCCAAAGCCTACCGCCTCACCCCCAAACCCAATCCCGGCTGGTAATGCCCTATTTGACCTACCAGCCAACTTCTTCTCCAAGGTGAAGCCCGCAATGGTTCCGGTCAGCCACTGCTCGATGGTTTTCAGGCTTCCGCGAACTGAGCGTTGAAGCTTCACGCGCTCGCCGGAGGCCGGAGTTCCCAGACGGCATACGGAGAGCGGATGCCTTTACTAAATGCCCAATGGTGAACCAAAGGGTAAATCAATGCCTGATTCAACAGTTCGGCTCTTCACGTCGTTGACCTCTCTGATCCGGTACCACTAACCCCGCCCGGTAGACGTTGTCATCCATTCATACGTCCCATAGGAAATCTATTTCGAAGGTTCGTTCTGTCCTCCGCTGCTGCCGCCTTGCTTTGTTTACCTAATTTTTCATTTTTTGTTGCTTTCTAATACATTTTTGTGACAGTGAATTCTGTGTGTTTTTTTAAAAGTTGTGAAATGCAGTTGACTTTGTTTCCCGTTTGATTGTTGTTTTCTACCTTACGTGGATCATAGTTCAGGATTAGAATCCTAATTTGCGATGATTCTTATTTGCCTCGTATGTTTATTTTGACCTATAATGCTGAGACTCTTTGGTTGGGATATGAATTATTGTTATTGATTTACAATCGTGTGGACTAAAGCTGGAGAAACAATAAAGAGGCTTGTATTAAAAGCTCGAGCATAGTAACAAGGATGCTCCTTCTCATTATTCATCATCTTCCTCTGATTTTGAGTTGGACGAGGAAGATATAGATGCATCAGAAGAAGAGCAGGAAGCAGGTATTAACGAGGAAAGAGTAGCTGAAGTGAGGGGGAATGGAACAGACTGCTCTGCTCCCTTTGGTAACTCTTTATAGTTATTTCCTTAGTGACTGTCCAGTAATATAAGATACTTTTGTTAGTTAAAATCACTGACTATTGATGTTGAAATGCTTTATTAATTGTTTGTTTATCTATGTACTTTGCAGCTGTAAATTTTGCAAGTTTTTAAATCTATTATGGATATACCTTATTGCTTTCTAAACTTCTTCCTTGTTGTAATGATTGTTTTGCAGGTTTTTATTTGACTCAACGATGGATGAATCAGCAAGACATGGATGAATCAAAAGAAGAGCAGGCAGTAGGTGGTAACCAGGAGAGTATGTTCTTATTTGTGCCATGAAGAGTTTCTTTTAGTTTTGGTTTGAGTATACTGTCATCCCTGTCATTTCAGACCAATTACATGTATATGCATTGGACTTTTGTATCGTTGATTACTATTTCTTTTAGTTAATCATGATTGATTAATAGTGATGACTTGGACAATATGATTGTGAAGATGGCGTGGTTTAGTGGAAGGGTGAATCTGGTGAACTTATCAGATTTGGCTGGGGTGGTGAAGAACATCAGTGATAGAATCAAGAATATCGAGATGCGGCAAGTAGCAGCAATGAAGGTATAATCATGTTTTGTGTGTTTGATGTTCGACCTGCTGATTACTTTCCTTGTGCTGCATTTTTCATGCTTAGTTAGAGTGGCGTATGAGTTCTAAACGTTGGCTGTTTACATTAGTTTCCACCTGATAGATAATTGAATTCCCAAGACATAATATTTCTACAGAAATCAACTTCACATGATTCATTTTTTTGAGATTTTGATTTAATGTTCAAAAAATATTTTGGTTTTAGCTATGCTTACTTTTGTTTGATTATGAATCTGCTGAAAACATCTTCATCATGAAAATGGAACAGGAGAAGCTGGAGATGATTGCATGCAAGGAACCTAAGCCAGAAGAGGCCACACCCAACTCTGGAGTATCAAACCGTGTCTTTGCTGCCAAATCTAGTGCTGATGAGTTGTCCATAGCTAGTGTGTCGACTGACAAATGCAGAGACTATATGGTGGTAGCTGGGACTTCGACTATCCTTGCCTCCGGCTAGTACCAATTCTTGAGGAAAAGAAAGCAGAAGTCCATAATTAGTTCAATCTAACATTCAAGTGGTAAATAGTATGAACTAGTGTAATCTCTTTCCACTTAATGAAGCTAAAGTTGTTATGGCTTTATGTTGGGTATGCAGAAGTGTGTTAAGAAGTAGGAACATGCATATTGGCAGCAAAACAAAACAATTTTTTTAAATACATTGTAATTATGTTTAGTAATATATATATTTGGACATATTTTTAATGTGCTTTATTTGTTGAATTGACACACATGTAAGTGTAATTTTATGGTTTGATGTGATATTCTAATAATGTTTTAATATAAGTCTAATATAACACAAATTACTGTCTATTTTAGGTTATAGTATGACAGTTATATGTGTGATTTTCTTTTAAATTGTGACGTGTGTAAATGTGTTGCCTAATCAGATAGATTGAGACATTAAATTATTGTGTTAATATTGGCCAAATAAAATACAAGTTAAAGTGGTATTATCTCATCTATCCCTACTCTGTCATGTGTCAAAACAACACACCTATACCTACATTTTTAATACAATATAAATACATTTTAATGTATGATAATACTATATTTACGATAACACAATTTTATATTTTTTCAATAATTTAATTCAGATCCAAAATTACCTATTACGACACTTTAGACCTATTATAACACCGACAATAACCACACTTTAACAAAGTGTTGAGATAGTAATTTTTTTTACTATATGTATAATTACACAACACTTTTACGTGTCAGCACAATACATTTTTGTAGTAGTGTGTGTAGGTGCTTTAAGTTAAAAGTTGTGGGTGCTTGAAAATTGTATTTTTTGTGGTTCAAGAATTTTAGGCAAGTTTGTTTTTTTATTTTTTTTATTGAGAGTAGGTGCTTCAAGTTATGCGTGTAGGTGCTTTAAGTTAAAAGTGTGGGTGCTTGAAAATGGTATTTTGGTTCTTCAAAAATTCCGAGCAAGTTTGTTTATTTTTTAAAATTTTATTGAGCATAGGTGCTGCTATTTATGTATAGGTGCTTTAAGTTAAAGGTGTGGGTGCTTGATAATTGTATTTTCGTTTCTTTAAAATTTTTAGGCAAATTTGTTCAAATTTTATTAAGCATAAAACGTAGGATCTTTAAGTTAAAGGTGTAGGTGCTTGAAAATGATATTTTTGGTGTTTTGAATTTTTATTTGTTGGGCCATTTTTATGGAAGGTGCTTCAAGTTATGTGTGTAGGTGTTTTAAGTAAAAGGTGTGGGTGTTTGAAAATGAAATTTTTGGTGCTTTGAGAATTTCGGGCAAGTTTGGTTATTTGTTTGTCTAAACTAAGGCGTTATGTGCATAAGTGCTTGAAAATGGTATTTTTGGTATTTTAAAAATTCCGTGCAAGTTTGTGTTTAAATTATAATGAAGGTAAATTGTTGGTGCTTCTACTCTTGTTTGTAGGTGCTTCTAAGTTGGGTTGAAGGTGCTTAAACTTCTATTTGTTGGGGCTTTGAGTGTTTGATGAAAGGTAAAGCGTTTAAATCATATTTAACGTAAAATGTAATTTTGTGTTTAAATCATATTTATCGTAGACCATAGGTGCTTCTACTATTGTTTGTAGGTGCTTCAAGTTAATGGTTCGGGTGCTTGAAAATTGTATTTTCTGTGCTTCAAGAATTTTGTGCAAGTTTGATTATTTGTTTAAGTTTTGTATTTTCGGTGCTTCAAATTATGTTCGTAGGTGCTTCAAGTTAAAAGTGCTTCAACTTTTGTTTGTAGGTGCTTTTAAGTTGTGATTAAGGTTCTTCAAATTCTATTTGTTGTGGGGTTAAGTGTTTGATTAAGGCGTTTTAAAATTTTTATTGGTTGGGTCTTTTAGATGGAATGTGCTTCAAGTTATGTGTGTAGGTGCTTTAAGAATTTCGTGCAAAATTGTTTACATTTTATTAAGGATAAAGCGTAGGTGTTTCAAGTTTGTTTAATTTTTTTAAAATTTTATTGAGCTTAGGTGCTTCAAGTTATGTATGTAGGTTCTTTAAGTTAAAGGTGTGGGTGCTTGAAAGTTGTATTTTTGGTTCTTCAATAATTTCGGGCAAGTTTGTTTTTTCAAAAATTTTATTGAGTGTAGGTGCTTCAAGTCATGTGTGCAGGTATTTTAAGTTAAAAATGTGGGTGCTTGAAAATGGTATTTTGGTGCTTCAAGAATTTCGAGCAAGTTTGTTTATTTATTTTTATATTTTTTTAAACAATTAAATTTTATTGAGCGTGGATGCTTCTATTTATGTGCGTAGGTGCTTTAAGTTAAATGTGTGGGTGCTTGATAATTGTATTTTCAACGCTTTAAGAATTTCGGGCAAATTTATTTAAATTTTATTAAACATAAAGCGTAGGTGCTTCCAGTTATGTGTGTAGGTACTTGAAAGTGATATTTTTAGTGTTTTGAATTTTTATTTGTTAGGCCTTTTATGGAAGGTACTTCACGTTATGTGTGTAAGTACTTTAAGTTAAAGGTGCGGTGTGGTTGAAAAAGGTATTTTTGGTGTTTTAAGAATTTTGAGCAAATTTGTGTTTAAATTATAATGAGGGTAAATTGTAGGTACTTCTACTCTTGTTTGTAGGTGATTCTAAGTTGGGTTGAAGGTGCTTCAAATTCAATTTATTAGGGTTTTGAGAATTTGATTAGCATCCATGTAGGTTTGAATGTCCAGACACTCTATATCTACACTAATGTTTTCTTGCTAACTTGCTTCATTGACGGCTTATTTTGTTTGTTCAGCATTTTCCACGTCAGTTTAATTAAGTTAAAAGAAAACTTTAAAATATATACTCAGCGCAGCTGTTTAAAATATCACATACACTAATGTAGTAGCACATATCTAGCTCCCGATACGTAAGTTGAGGAGGAAACGCCATTGTCCACTTGAATACATCAACTCAAAACATGGCAATGTAAATGCATCCTAAGTTCTACGTAGATACAATTGCATCATATCCATAGCATTTTCTGAACTGCCGCTTCAGCTTACGAAAAAGATATGAGACCAAAGTGCTCACCATGTTAGTATCTGTATTCAACTAATCATCAGATTTCCACGTAAATCACAAGAAACATTGCAATTGTTCCAAAAGCCACCATCCTTTAAAGAGAACTGCCTCAACCTTAATAAACTAGCAAATTACTCGCGTAGATCAAACCCTGGGCAAGTTGAGTGCGAGTATGTAAAACTCAAACTAGGAGACCCCGAGCAAATTACTCATGTAGATCAAGCCCCTACTAGAGGGCATAAATTGTAATAGCAGTGTAATATTACAATCATATGCACTGAAATGACATCCTCTAAAAACTTATGACGCAATAACAATGACTAAATTGAAAACCAATAGCACATAACATACCGGAGTTGACATACCATCCCAGCAAAAGAAATGCATTTATAGAAAATTAACTGCAGTTTAACTGCAGTCCGGTAAACTATGGAGGGCCTTGTTACTATCAAAACTCTACCATAAATCATGCCATGAATCTCTGCTACCAAATTTACAGTTCCAAAGAGGCTGCATCTTGCTAATTTGGTGGCTCTGGTCTGCAGACCATCACTGATCCCAATAAGTTCTAAAAATTCATATAACCTTCATTAATTACATATAGTTTCTGTAGCCATATGAAGATCTTAATTGAATATATAGTTTATGTCAATTATTGCTCTAACACGCATTAATGTTCCTCACCACTAAGTTTCTATCATCTACCCCAACACCGTCAGAAGCAAAACAATATATGGAGTAGCGATTTTCTATCGAAACACATAAAATGACTAGTACAGAGTGAATTATCCTATCTGAGATGGAATATAATCATATTGGATCCAATTAATAGCACATATCCACTTCAGAACAGAGTGAATCGCCAAGTGACAAACAAGTAGAAGCAAATTAGTTAACAATGCAAAATCAACTAGCTATGGAGAGCCAAAAAATGGTGAAATCATTAACCACATACAATGCATCTAATATCAGAGAGTTCTGACTCAACAAATCATCCATTAAAAGATCCAAACAGGACAACCAACATTTTATAAAAAACAAAGAAAAATTACACTACTTTCATGAGTTTAAATTTAATGTCCCACTAGTAAATTGAACAGCTACAGACTTTAGGTGCCCCAACTAAAGGCATACCCACTCCAAAAATGCAGGGCACATGTGTATCTAGTTCATTTTACACTAATTTTTTATGCCAGAGTTGTCAGCTCAAATAAACTACATTTCACACTAATCTTCAACTTCATGTAGGGATGAATTCAGAGTTCATGCTACATCCATGATCAGCATGTCTAGGTAACTAAAGATTCTAACACCAAAATATCAATAAAAAATTTGAATACCATTTCTTAGTTGCAGCAAAATGAAAGAAAGAGACTACATGATTTGATCTAATCATAATCTCACTACCACAGAAAAACCCCTCTAGCACCATTTTTTTGGCATCGGTTTTTGAACTCGATTTTTAGCGCCTTTATAATACTCTTTTGGGGCAATTGCTATAAGCTTTCGGGCAGTTAAGCCTTCAGATAATGTAAGTCAATTTTTGACAACTTATAAGATTAATGAAAAGAGAAGGACACCCCTAAATACCATTAACGGTTTGATTTAAAAATAAATAAATTATGCATTAACCTTTCCCGATAAAGTGACAACGTAAGAGTTGTTGATTGGCGCTTTGTACCCCTGGCGATTAGTATTTTATAGAGAGTATAAAAATAAAACCCTCCCCGGTTCCCACTCCTCCCCATCTTACATTCTCGAACGTTTCCTATTCTCAACTTAACAGGTAAAAGGATTCAATCTCTGATACAATTAGCTCTTCACTTTTTCAGTCTTTCCACTCTAATGCATGTTAGCTTGCTGTTTTAAGCTTGGTTTGATTCGTAGGATTGGAGATGGGGAGAAAAAGGGCAAGTGTTAAGGCGGCGCAGCCACCGAAAAATGTGGGTGTTGTGGAGGATTCTGAAGAGCAAAATATGATGGATTCTGAGTCGGATTCCAGTGGGGAGGAGGCGTCTGACCAGGTATTTTTAAACCACATGCTTGCTTTACTGTTGGTGTAGAGTCGAGACGCATACTTGTTTGTTCAAGTCTCAGAATTTGATTGATTTTGAGTTTCCGAAGCCTAGTTTTGTTTGTGATTCAATTCTCTCTTTTCAGACTGCCAGAGCAACCATGAATGGTAAAGAAAAATTGGACGTTAGAAGAACAAAGACCCTTAACTCTAAACCGAAAATACAGGTATCCAAAGCTATGCTTCAAGCCTCTGGGCGTTTATTGAAGAAAATCTCATCATCTCCAATTAGGGCTTCAAAAAGACCAGCTCAGTTTGATTTGGATACTCCAAGTCCAACAAGGCGTAAGGGCCAAAAATTCGCCTTGTGTGATTTTTGTCTGTCAAAGATCCGGAAATTTTGCAAAAGCAAGAGACGTCCGACTTACCTCCCACCTTTTCCGATAATTGTACCATTGATTTGACGATTGCATGCATTAGTTCATGTCCGGAAAAATCCAACTGTATAAAGATTAATACTGTAGCATGAAAGATTGCATAAAGATTATAAAAAAAGTGCATCGTACCCTGAGTTTTTTAAATGTCTTACATCACTACTAATCAATAAAATTAATGTTGTTTGTAATGTAAAAATATATAAATTTATAAATGTAAAAAATATCACATGAGATACTGCTACATTCATCGTAACACATACTTTTAGAATATTTAATTTTCATAATTTATTTTTAAACATAATTTAAGATATTAAAATTATAAATCATCATTGAATAGTGAAGGGGAAGTAAAACACTAAAAGAGGGATGGACGAAGTATATCAATTTTGCATAAAAAATTAATATTTAGAAAATACATGTTAAGATGATTTCAACAATATATTACATGATATATTTATATATATATATATATATATTTAAAATTAAAATTTATTAAATTTGACTTTGAAAACAATTCGATAAACATCCTCCATCTCTTACAAACAATTGAGTCACGCAATCACCATCTAACATCATGACACCACATATTTTCTTAAACCCTCCATAGACACACACTTTCCCCTCATGTTCAGATTTTCACGCAATGAAAATAAATTACTACTCCCCCTTCATTAAAATCAGTAGTTACATAGTATATCAATTTTGCATAAAAATTAATATTTAGAAAATACATCTGATATATTTTTTGTGTAAAATATATATGTGTCGACAAAGATCAAGTCAATTCTCTCTATAATATTAATAAATATATTAATTTATTATAAACGTGTGTAATTCTTATATTATATATTGAATTTTTGTTCATAATCCGTGCATCGGCACGAGTGTTATCTAGTTTTTGATAAATTAAAAACTGAACTCCAATTTTCAAAATAGTCCCAAAGTTTTTCATAATTTGTGGACAAAATACCTTTTTATAAGTATATAAACAGACGGTCTTTCCTAATATTTTCCCACGTAAACAAAAAGAAAAGGTAAGGGCATGTGCAGTGGTGGTTTCTTAATTTTAAAAAACCGCTTTAGAAACCGAAAACACCCACAGTAATGGTTTCTAGAGCGATTTTCAGTTGAAAAACCGGTCTCTAGTTTTTTAGCAAGGAACCGGTTAAGAAACCGGTTCACTGACACACGCACATGGGTTCCCTGACGCACACATGTACTGCCCACTTGTATCGGCCATGCAGATTTTAAAATTGACACACATACACACATGCACTGCCCTGACACACACACATGCATTGCCCATTTGATTTTAAAAATGAAAACCATTTTCTGATTTAAAAACGGAATTTATTTTTGATTTTAAAATTTGATTTAAAATTTGATTTTAAAAACGAAATTTATGTTTTATTTCTGCTTTTTAAATTTGAACTTAAAATCTGATTTTAAAAACGAAATTTAATTTTAGAGAGAGTATAAAACTAAAACCCTCCCCAGTTCCCACTCCTTCCCCTCCCACATTCTCCGACGTTTCTTGTTCTCACCTTCACAGTAAAAAAGATTCAATCTCTGATACGATTAGCTCTTTACTTTTTCAGTCTTTCCACTCTACTTCGTGTTAGCTTGCTGTTTTAAGCTTGGTTTGATTCGTAGGATTGGAGATGGGGAGAAAAAGGGCAAGTAATAAGGCGGCGCAGCCACCGAAAAGCGTGGGTGTTGCCGAGGATTCTAAAGAGCAAAATATGATGGATTCTGAGTCGGATTCTGGTGGGGAGGAGAAGTCTGACCAGGTATTTTTAAACCACATGCTTGCTTTACTGTTGGTGTAGAGTCGAGACGCATACTTGTTTGTTCAAGTCTCAGAATTTGATTGATTTTGAGTTTCCGAAGCCTAGTTTTGTTTGTGATTCAATTCTCTCTTTTCAGACTGCCAGAGCAACCATGAATGGTAAAGAAAAATTGGACGTTAGAAGAACAAAGACCCTTAACTCTAAACCGAAAATACAGGTATCCAAAGCTATGCTTCAAGCCTCTGGGCGTTTATTGAAGAAAATCTCATCATCTCCAATTAGGGCTTCAAAAAGACCAGCTCAGTTTGATTTGGATACTCCAAGTCCAACAAGGCGTAAGGGCCAGCACTCAAGTAGTGATGCGGGAACACGGGGCAAGATGAGTTGGAATGATGCTAATGTTGTTGTGTTGCTTGAGGGTTACCGGGCTCTCAGGGAAGAGCAACATGAGGAGAAAAAAACTTTCTATTCCATTCTCTTTGCACGCATTGGAGATGTGCTTGAGGTAAAACCTACTAAGCATCAAGTGAGAAACAAAATTAATAATTTGAAGAAGAAGTACAGAGAGGGAACTAGGCCGCCCATGCCTCCCCAAATATATGATTTGTGCAAAAAGACATTCGACGATAAGGGGAAGAAGAAGGTGGATGTGAAGGTGAAAGAACCTTAAAACACAGTGTCACGCCTTAATGTAATTTGTGATTACTGTTCCTCGGCAAGAAGGCTGGTAAATGAGGCTTTTGATTTTGTTGAGGAAAGTAGACGACGTTCAGATCTTAGCTCTCTAGAAAGAATAAAGCTTCTCAAGAATGAGATACGGTTCTTGAAATACGGTTCTTGAGATACGGCTGGAGAGGCAGAAATTAGATGCTTTTGCGAAAAAGATACATGCTGCCTTAAGGTACACTCACCATCAATTCTAATTTACAGGTGCCGACTTATATGGTTCAACTTTGAGATTCGTCCATTGAATTCGTTTTTAAATTTTTTTATGTTAACCGATTGCATTCTTATGGATTCTTGCCTTGTATCCCAATAAAACAATGATATTTTTATTTTATTGATTATGGTTTGAGGAAATTTGCGTGTTAATAGTCTTTTTCACTTCTTTTTATAAATATAATCAGTGTCGCTGATGCAAACTTGAACATTATGTTACATCACTTCCACTGCCCTTGTTTGTCTTCTCTAATGTGAAAGAATCTTTCTGATTTGTACAATCGTTTTGCTTTTGTGCTTAATCATTACACCTATAGGTAGGTTAGGTCTCTCCATGCTTCACCTGAATTGTCAGAGCTGTTTTCAAAAGTAAAGCTAACAACATTTGTGTAATATTCTGGAACACAAGGAAAGGAGATAGGAATGGCTGACTCCACAGAAAAACATTTTCTTAGTTTTGGTATTTTAGCATGCAGGTGCTTTTCTTACTCACTGGTCATCCGATGATGAGCTGATCATATTTTATTTATTCCTAGGAGTTTTTGATTGATTAATTTGTTTTATATGCTAGAGAGTCGAAGGAGTTTCTGATTGTTTTTTACTGTGTAATAATGTGTCAGATCGTCCAAAAGTGGAGGAGAATCAGAAGTAGGAGGAGGAGAAGAAGAAAAAGGATGAGAAGCAGATAGCTTAACCAGAATGGCCTCTCATGCTTTTGTTCAAATTTTGTAGAGGCTATGGTCCTTGTAAGATTGCATCTTGTCCCATGCTTATTTCACTAATTTATTTGACAGATTTTACTGTAAAAGAAACCCGAAACAAGTATCCTCCAAGTTCTATTTGTAGCATCTTTTGAGACAGAATGTGTTGGACTTGGGGAGTGTTGTGTTAAGAATCCAATGGTATTTTGGTAATTCTGGAGGAAGGAGTTTAAAGTGAGATAAACTAACTAATTGAGAGGCATGCTATAGAGCTGCATTGAGGCAGCTGCAATCAAGTTTCAATTGGTTTAGAAGCAATAATTGATGCAACTTCCCCTCCTTTCTTCTCTAAAAACCCTAGCTCCATCTCCTCCTTCGGGGTTGGAGACTCTTAATTCTGTATTTTCAGTATATAATTTCACTTAATTTCCTTTTTTCATGTTCTTTTTTTTTTTTGCATTTTCACTTCACAAAAATGGGTGGTTTTTAAAAATGGGTTTTTGGTCTTGAGTATCAAATAGGAATTGTCTCTGTCAAAATATGTTTTCCATGCGACCTTTATCCAATAAAATTTTATTGACATCAAATCTGTTATCCAAAGATTCAAAGACAAGGAGAAATCCAAGTCGAAGTTGTTAAAACAAGGAACTTCTGGCTATGTTCTTTCCGAGAATATATCAGATTTGTAGACTTTTCGAGTGTCCTTTTGGGATCAACTTAGAGATAATTCTATGAATTTTAAGTGAATCCTATACATCGACGAAAAAATATTTTGGCAATCAAAACAACTAGTTTGTCTCCTAGTTTGGGAAAGGGTCTTGAATAGGTTAAATGGAGACGGGTCAGATTTTTAGTTGGTAAGCGTTATTTTTCTTCGTTTTGATTGCCTTGATTTTGACACTAGTGGAGAGTGTTTGATTAAAGGCAACGATCAAGAGTTCCATCATTTTTTCTTGAGGAACCACCTTCCAAAAAGGGTTCCAAACTCGGAACCTATCTAAATCAGATCTATAAATTTAGGAAAGGCGGTTGGACTGACTTAGAAGTCGGTTATCCAAGAATCGCTTTCGAGTGCTTCTAATTTAAGACGATTTTTGAATGAAACCCTTTTAATTGGGTCAATGGAATGCGATCATACATGCCTTTAATCAAACACTCCACTAAACTGCCATTCAATAATGTGGTGCAGGGCATGTTACAAATTTGTAACAATACTCGGTTCCTTGTTCCGAACTCGGAAGTTAATTTGGGACCTGGTTCCGATTTCGTAGGGTCATCGGTTCAGAAGTTAGGGTTTAGTGATGAAGTTCCGAAGTCAGATGCTTGTCCAATGTACATAAATGCCGTTTTTTTTGTTTTGTTTAAAAGCCTCATTTATGTAAAAGGAATTTAAGTTTGGGCTTCAAGAAGAACTAATGAAGTCACTTTGGCATTGGAAAAGGTATGAATATTACTACAATTCTATTACGTTGATGTAAGAAAGGTTAATTTGGTTTGAAATGTCTTGAGAGTTATTGTTTTGTTTATGTTATTGGTTTTGATGCTTGAGTTGAAATGATGAATGTAGATGCGAATGTTTTGTGTTGTATCATCCTTATGAGGTTCTAAATGAAATTATAATATATGTAATTGAACATGAATTGAATTGAATTGATTGGTAAGAACTTGAGAAAATCACTCGATTACATCCCGTTGGTAAAATCCTTTATTGAGATAGCTTCTGAACATGCTACCGATAATGACGTGGTGTGATCATGTTTCCCATGGAAGGATTGTAGGAATGATGTATTTTGGGACGGAAGAAGTTACGTGAACATCTCGTCATGTGAGGGTTTCAAACTAGTTACACTTTTTTTGGTGTGGAACAGGGAGGTTGGCACGGGTAGGGATGAAGGCATAAACCATAAATAATTCGATGATTTAGATATGAATGAAGGATTCAACAAGATGGTGGAGGATGTGCTAGAGAATTCCATGGTAAACCCAATGTCCTAGAAGCTTTGTATAATGGCAAGAAGATGACACTAATAATGGTTCGAAACATTCGATCTTGAGCGCCACTTTGCAAATGATGAATTTGGAAGAGAAATACGGGTGGACTAATATAGGGATGGCAGAGAATCTTGAATTGTTTAAGGAATTGCTTCTAGAAGGTAATCTTTTGCCCGACATATCGTGTGTCGCAAAAAGAATTCTTTGTCCTATGGGAATGGAATTGAAAGAAATTTATGCATGTTCGAATGATTGTAAGTTGTATAGGAGGAAGGAGGATGGGGACTGAGACAGATATCGAGTATGTGGTGAGTCTCAGTACAAGTTGAAGCAGGGTGGACTTACGGTTGGTGCAGAAGCTCAGTTGACTTCGGAAAAAAAGACACCAACTAAAATTTTATGGTATCTCCCTATCATTCCTGGGTTGAAGAAGTTGTTTGCTTGCAAAGAAGATGCAAATTAGTTGCAATGTCATGCCGAAAGGATTGACCAACGGGTGAAGTGATTTGTCATACGTTGGATGATGTGCAATGGAAGAAGCTTGATGCTATATATGTACCTCTAGTTTGGTGCGGAGTCCAACATTTGAGACTAGGTCTTTCTACCGACCGAATGAATTCATTTGGTAATATGAGTAGCCCACACATCTCTTAGCCTATTGTGATGGTGATCTACAATCATCCATCCTGGTTGACAATGAAAAAGAAGTACATACTGTATTGTTATCTATGATGATTTCAGGGCCTAGGCAACTCGATAAAAAGATAGATGTCTACCTTTATCCTCAAGTGGATGATTGTTGACGTTGTTCAATGAAGATGTTCGCACGTACGGTGGAAGTGTAGAAGAATTTTTCACATTGAAGACATTGTTGTATTGTACCATAAATTATTTTCCCGCATATGGGAAATTTTCTGGGTACTTGGTAAAAGGGTACTTTGCGTGTCTAGTGTGTGAGAAGTAAACAACATTTTGTCAATTAAAACACTAGCGTAAAACTGCTTATCTAGGCCATATGTAATTTCTTCCTGAGGGGTACCCATGGCGATCCGTGAAAATGTGGTGCAATGGGGAAGTGGAGATTAGAGACCCATCTTTACCATTGACGGGTGTTGAAGTTTAAAAAAGAGTTATGGAATTTCCTAACTATTTTGGAAGAGAAAGATCAAAGCTGCTGGTGAAGGAAGTTGGAAGAAATGCTCTATTCTTTTAGACTCCCTTATTAGAGGCACTTGGAAATTAGACACTTGGAAATCAGACATTATGCGATTCTTTGGTTGGGACATTGTTTAATACCTCGAGTAAAACGAAGGATGGGTTGAAGGCTCGGCTTGTCCTAGTCGAAATGGGAATTAGGAAAAGTTTTGGGCCTATAAGAAATGGTGATAATTGTTATCTCCCTCCTGCTTTCTATTCCATCTCTCAGTTAGAGAAGAAGTCGTATTGTGAGACCCATAGTAGTGTGAAGGTTCTGGTGGCTTACTCTTCCAACATAATGTGTTTTTCTCGCTAAAATTAAGTTGATTGGTTTAAAATCACACCACAACTTGATGCAATAATTGAATGTCATTCCCATTTGCACGTCTTTACCATCTCATGCAAGATTCTGCATCATGAAGCTTTGTTTTTTCTTCAAGTCAATATGTTCCAAAACCATTAGTGTTCCTAAGCTAGACCGGTTGCATGATATGATAGTTGAAGTTGTGTGTCAAAAGAAGATGTACTTTCCCCCTCATTATTTGACATTGTGGTCCACATGATAGTCAATTTGGTAAGGAAGATCAAGCTTTGTGCCCCAGTATTTCTAAGGTGGATGTACCCGTTCGAAAGGTATATGAAAATTTTTAAATATTTTGTGAA